>JBBPCY010000019.1:13790481-13805481 GCA_037974405.1 Brachyalestes nurse
CATCCAACTGGTCTCATTGTGAGAGGAGAGTGTTGATTACAGCAGTGTTTTTATACTTTTCCTCATTAAATAAGATCTGATTCAGGTGATCACCTAATCAGTCCCTCATAAAGCAGAATGAGGTGCTTGTATAGGAATTTAACAGACACTGGCATGGAATGGTTGTCATACTCGGAGATGGAGATTTAAAAATAAATTGGTAGTCTTACACAGCGTGTTTAAGATCACAGGTTTAGCCTAGGCTGCTAATATGAACACCAAAACTTTATTTTATGATGTCATCACGTTGATGTCTCTCAGAGAGAATTTTTAAGTGTAGGAAATACAAAATGTTCAGATATTTTAGATTCAAAATATGAAGCCATTTTCATAAAATCCTATCAAATTCAAATTTCAAAATCATATTATGGATTTAAAATAAGTGCAGTCATTTAAAGACTGACCATCGCTGCCCATAACTCTACTGGCAGGCCGAGTAAACACCTTGAGCCCTTTGTCGTGCTCCTTTAACCGTTCTTGAGCAAGTTTTGCAAGGTAATCAGACACATTATCATCTGAAACCTTTCTGCATAGCCAGCATTAACATTTTTACCAATATGTGCTACAGTAGCTATTCTGTGGGATCAGAACAGTTAGACTAGCCTTCACTCATCAATGAGCCTTGGGTGCCCACGACCCTGTCAAAGGTTCATTGGTTGTCCTTCCTGCTGTTTTTAGAGATGTTCTGACTCGGTGGTCTAGCCGTCATAATTTGGCTCTTGTCAGAGTCACTCAGATCCTTACGCTTACCCATTTTTCCTGCTTCCAGTACATCAGCTTCAAGGACTGACTCTTCACGAGCTGTCTAATATATATCCCACCCCTTGACAGGTGCCGTTGTAACAAGATAATGAATGTTATTCACTTCACCAGTCAGTGGTTTTAAAGTTGTGGCTGATTGTGTATATAAACTCACTTTATTGGCCATACCACCATTGTCTGGAGAGAGAAGCAAGAAATGATTGACAGCTGTAATATTCCACCTGCTTTATTGTGCCCCTCTCCCCCTCAGGTGAAGATTTCCTATGTAAATTTTGTGAACCACTGCTATGTGGACACAGAGGTGGAGATGAAGGAGATCTACACCAGCCACCACATCTGGAAGCTCTTTGAGAACTTCCTTGTTGATATGGCCAGTGTAAGGACACCAGCAGTAATCAGATAAGACATATGTTTGGTTATATGAAATTAGATCACATAAACCCTGGATTAAGCATATTTTACATTTGGAAGGTAATGCAGTTGTATGATGTTCAAGGTGTTATATAAATACAGATGTTGCTGACAGGTGTGTGTGTGTGTGTGTGTGTGTGTGTGTGTGTGTGTGTGTGTGTGTGTGGTTTTCAGGTTTGTAACAGCACAACAGACAGAAAGCACGCTGACATCACGCTGGAGAAGTACGTCACTGAGACCATAATGGCAATTGTCAAAGGATTCTTTGGTTCACAGTTTTCTGTCAACAACTCCAACCTTCAGGTAGATGTCACACACAATTACAGATTAATGACTGCTACTGAGAAACACACTTACATATTTGCATCTTCCACCTCTACCATTAACCTGTCAGTCTTCTGTGTCAATGCACTGTCAATATTACTTAATATTACAGTATTTCACCGTTAATCCACTTCTCTCCCTCAGCCCTTTGATTTCACTCTCAGCCACCATACGGTTCATCATAAACTCACTTTTGTCTGTTTTTTTGCTTTCTTTCTCATTCTGTCTCTCTGTCTGTCTCTGTTTCTCTCACTCCCATTCTGACAGACCCATCAGCCCATCTTTATCCAGCTGCTTCAGTCAGCCTTCAGAGTCTACAACTGTAATTGGATTAGTTCTCCGCAGAAGGCCAACATCGAGTCCTGCATCAAGACTCTTGCTGACGTGGGTAAGTTGTATAATTCAGAGACTTCACTGTATTGGAATTAGAGTTTAAGTGAGCCTGAAATATTTGTCTGTCAGAATACAGAATGAAACTTTTCTGTTCAATTCTAACCCTATACAACACACAGCATCTGACTCTGACCCAAGTCCAGTAAATACTGTCCAAAACTTATTAATTATTAAAAAGTTATTTTGAAAGCATTAATCAAACAATGCTTTTCTCAGTTCTGTACAGTCCTGATTGAAGAAGATAGTAGCTTTCACCTGTTTAGCCCTAAAGTTCCCTTTCTATACACAGATCACTCCTCCTATAATATTGGATACACAAAGTTAATATATTATTGCCAAGTAAATGGGACACTTACTGTGGGTCACGCAGTGACGGGAGCGTTGAGATCAGAGCTGATCTGATTGAATTTTGATTGGTGCAGAAGCGAGGCTCCATAGTTTGAGAAACGCTGGTGTAGTGTACACACACTCAGGGTGTGAGGTCTCCAGGTAGCATTTTCTCATGTACTGAAACACATACTTGATCCTTTTTTTGTCATACAAGCATTATTACTGAACTATTAATAGTCCTATTACTGAACTAGTGAAAATGTCTCAGAACCATATGAACACCATATGACCAAAGCCTGAACCAAAAAATGTAAGTAGGAACATATGTTCCCAACTATTCAACTAAAACTGACCCAGATTTGTCTTATCACTGAAACTGGTATAAGTCATTGGTCAGATGAAAATGTACGAGTTACTCTTATGTATAAAGTTTTAAATTATGGGTTTTTGTTTCCTTTCCAGCTAAAAACCGGAACATTGCTATCCCAGTTGACCTGGACAGTCAGGTAAACACATTGTCTCTGAAGACCCACACCACCATGGTCCAGCGTGCAGCCAAAGACTGGAGGCTCTCAGCTCGTTCGCGGCCCCGCAAGGAGCCACTGGGGGCCCCTGACTACAAGAACATCATAGAGAAACTACAGGTACTGTGGATAACTCCATCACAACCATAGCTTAAAGGCTGTGATTTGAAGGCGTCCCCTAATCCAATATCCTCGCATTTTACACCTGGGTTTTTTATTTATCCAGTAGCGTGGTGTGATTGCCCAGATGGGGCATTGCACCCCAGTATGCTTTGTGGAGGACAGCAATATTGCCCACTACACTACACCAACCATTTTCAGAGAATTTTCAGAGAAACCTTTCCCTTTGACAATATAGAAAGTTAAAAATCACCTGTTCATCACACAGGTTGGCTTCACACTGTAATATCTTGTGTGTGTGATACTGAAACATTGTTCTGTGTCTGTGTGTAGGGTGTGGTGTCATTTTTAAAGGACCAGTTCAGCCCACGAATGCAGGCCGAGTTCTCTGTGTTGGTGGATGTTTTGCACAGCCCAGAGTTGCTATTTCCTGAAGCAGCGCGATTTCGTTGTGAAACCGGAGCCTTCATGACAAAGTAAGACACACAGACTCAAAATGAGGTTTCTCAAAATGAGCACAACATATTAGTTAAGTAACCAATTCACTGGACCCAGACTGAGCCTAAACATTATCTAAAAAGGATTTTGAATTGTGTTGCTGTTAAATTAAGCTTAATCCATGTCTGAGAAATCAGCTCAGTAAAAATAAATCCTGTTTGTGTACATATGGGATGTACAAGACTAATATTTCCTGTTAAGTGTTTCAGATAAAATTTAGTGTAAAAATGAAGCCCATTTCAGACAAGAAGCAGTAACTACAGCACTTCTGTACCACACTATGCCACTGCTGCCGAGCTGCTAACTGTTTTATGTTAGTCAGTGTATTGTTTTATACTGACTGTGTGCAGCATGGCTGTGGCAATGTAAATGCAAAACAGTGCTGTCAAGAAAGAACTCCAGAATACAGTATTCATGCTATATTGTGCAGTCTAGGCTGTAGTGTTGCGCTGGTCGGCTTTTTTTAACACCCGCCCCAAACTGACCCGTCAGGAGATCCAAACCGCCCCACCCAACCCGCAAAAATACGCGTGGATAATGACCCAAAGCCCGACCCAACCCGAGGAAAAAAAAATACCAGTGATCGTTTTGATCGATAATGAAATGCGTTTTAAATTTTTTGGCCCGCCCGCCCACACCCATGATATTTAAAAATGTCTGCCCTAAAACCGGCCACACCCATGAGTCGACCCGCGCATCACTACTAGCCACATAAACAAAACAGCACATAAGAGGCTTATATAGGCTAAACTTATAATCATCACAGCAAGGTTTAAGGAACAGATGTGGACTACTTGACCACTGATGTGGTCGCTCTGGATGAGAGCGTTGGCTAAATGCCAAAATGTAAATGCAATTTAGAAGACTACCTACCCAGGGTCAGCTATGCCACTTATTAATGACAATTTTCTCAGGGGAACGCTGAGGGCATAATGTAGTGAACAGGAAAAGGGCAAAGCTTATTATACTGCAGCCCCATACATACACATGAGCATGAATGCAAGATCTGTAACATATAGTGGTCTTAAATGAATTCTTTACTACCAAATCTTTCTGTACAGGCGTAACTCTTCTCTAGGTCAGTTTGGGAAGCGATAACAGATTTTGAGCGCATACTGCTGCCACCCCATAACTCATATGCTGCATCTTGCATACATACATCCAACTGTTGGTGTAATTCTGTTGGTAAATCTGTAGGTATATATACCTTCAGCACATGGTTGAGACCTGTCATTCCAACTCCTGTAACTGAACTCATTTTTGTACAAGAAAGTTGTCCCAACTTGCTTAGCAGTTTCCAGTGTATCACACATTTCACCCGCACCCTTTTTGCACCTGAAACTGGCACTGAAGCCTCCATTCATATTGTCCATTCGTTATCGTTTACCTAGCTGCAGTAGATTTGTTTGACCCAGGTCAGGTCATAGCAGCAGTGTTTGGGTTTTGAGTGGGTGGTGAAACTGCTCCACCGAGAGCCTGTCTGTCTGACAGCATTAGAACAGCACTTACCTGAGTCTGGGGCTGCATGATGTGTCTGTACTATTGCATAACCACTCACGTCTGCATGATTCACTCTGAAAGCCACAGTGTGCAGCCCACCTGCTGTAGCTCCAAATGCATTAGTGTATTTCATTTTCTTATGTAAGATCAATAAGTACGTTTGCATTTCAGATACTTCATGTAAGGTTTTCTATCATGTGTATTCAGATGGTTTGCAAAGTTTTTCCCCTTATAGTGAATGAACTGCATTTTGTGTGAATGGTTATATTGAAAATGGCACTGTGTTTTGTTCACTGGGGAAGTTTTGTGTTCCTCCAGGCTGATTAAACACACAAAGAAACTGATGGATAAGGAGGAAAAGCTCTGTATAAAGATCCTGCAGACACTCCGGGAGATGCTGGACAAGAAAGAAACCTTCGACGAACGGGTCAGTGCGACACATTTGATCATTTCTTTTCTCGCCCTTCTCACGAAACTGAAACTTTCAATGTTTTTTTTTTTTTTAAATGTTGCACTTCACTTAAGATGTAATAGTGTACTGGTCTTCTCAAACGAATCAACACTCTTTTACCCCACAATGTCATAAACATTTACAACATTATAGGAAACATTTACAAAAAAAAAAATGTCCCTGACACCTGATTATTTCTTGTAAGATCTGCTACAGAATTCGATTTTTTTTTTCCTCTGATGTATTGGACACATCGTGCCTCTGTTAGTCCTGTAGTCACCAAATGTCATTTGTTTTCTCTAGTTCTCACTACCTTAGGCTTTATAATGATATAAGGGCTGTGGACTACTTGATAGAAGTATGTTTAAATGATAAAATAGTTCATAAAATGCTGTGACATTCCCTGTACCTGAGCAAGATCCACCATACTCTGCTTATTTTTAATCCAGTACATTTTCAGATGATTACTAAAAACACGTTAAAGAAAAAAAGTAAAAGTAAAAGTGCCCCAACACTGAAAGAAACACTGGACGTTGGACATGTGACAGCAGCTAGTTATCACTTGATGACTGGTGCTGTGATCAAGGATGGTTTTCTGCTTGCTGTTAAATGTTGGAACACCAGCAGTGGAAAAAATGTTGTCTCTGCAGCACAAATTGCATCTGACTGTAGGAAATGATAAAAGTCAGTGGCGCGCATATACGCACTCACACATAAAACAGCACGGCTGTTAATTATATGCGTAATTATAGAGGTAGGATGCACACAATCTAGAGCTAATAAAATGAATAATCTATTAACTAACAGAAGTTTTGGGATATCACTGGCCTGTATAGTTTTTTTTAATATAAAATATTAAAGTATGCAGGGCACTAGTACTCCAGAATTAGACTGAGAAGCCCTGGCCTAGATCAGATGTGTCAAAGGCACCTTGCAGAGAGTATTGTACTCAGTCTTCAAACAAACCAAACAATCCTAAAAAAGCCTTAGAAACAAACTAGTGAGCTGCAGCAGGTGGTTAAAAAAGTAGAGTGTTATCTGCAGTGCTATATTCTTCTGATAATCTTACATCCCCAGTGCATATTTCAAAACCCACTGAAAATCGTGGGTAGACAAAGCCTAATACTTCTGTACTTGAGTACAAGTAGAAATACTCTTGGTGTAGTATTAGATAATGAAAAATTGAAATAGATTGAAATTACAGTGTCCATTACAGAGACCTAATTCAGTCTTTTATGTCTGTAGCAACACAGGTCTCCTTAATAGAAACTGTTCTTCAAAATAATATAACATAAAATATAGCTGCACATGGTCATCATAGGAGTCCAAGCAAAACAAAGCCCACAGGCCAACAATTGAAAGTGCAGTTCATTTTGGATTTAAATTCAAAACTTTGCATTAAACAGACAAGCATTCTACCACTTACTCACAACCTCAACCACAAGAGAAAAGATTTCGATTTGGCAGACGAGCACCTTATCCTTGAGGCAGTTAGCCGATGCTTCCACAGAATGGATTGTTGATATTCACTGATGGACATAAATTGATTTTTAGGTCATAATAAACCTGCCCACACTGACTGATTAACGTGTTGCAGCCATAATATGCAAATAATTCTTTTTTTATATATAATAGTTTAGATGTAGACTCCACAGATTGTTTCTAGACCAAACTTTAGATGATATGATAAATATCCAGAGATAATTTCAAATTGGGCATATTTCAAACTTTGAAAAATTGTAGGTTTTCAAGAAAGTTGGTGGTGGTGGTAGCTCAGGGGAGGTGGAGGTAGCTCAGTGGGTAGGATACTTGCCTCCGGACCAAGAGGTCATGGGTTCGAATCCTACCTTCAGTGTACCACCACTGGGTCCCTGAGCTAGACCCTTAACCCCAAATTGCTTCAGGGAGACTGTCCCCTGTAGTTAGGGAATGAAAGTCGCTTTTGATAAAAGCATCTGCTAAATGCCATAAATGTAAATGTAAAAATCTTTTAGAGAACCATCAGGTTCAGTGTACAGCATGAAAAGAAAAACAGTCTTTTCCGAAACATTAACACCGCAGTTTGATGGCATAGGATGTTAGAGAATGCCTACAGGTACTATTAAAATTACCGAACGATTGTCCAGTATTGGGCAGACGTCAACTGGCTTAATTTTTTCAAATTAGTTGAGTAATGCTTAGCACCACTCATTTTCAAATAATTTAACTGTTTAAGTCGACTATTCTCTTAGTTGGAAGGATTCAGAACTCTGCTGTGTCAGTATTATTTATCAATTTCAGTGTGACTCTTGTAAATGTTTTGATGTTTTAACAACAGCACTTTGAAGATTAGCTGGTGAAAGTAGGTTTTGTTTAATAAGTAAAACTGAGCCAGTTTTTGTAGGAAGAGCTTAAGGGTCCAAATTGCAATTTGGTTTGATTCCCATGAATGAGCAAAATGTAGAAATAATGTAGTCTCTAGGCCTTACAGTTCAGCAGTTGTGGGCACAAGACACAAACGGCTTTGTTGCAGCACCACCATTAGACCTATGTGGGTCCCTTAATGTACCTGAGCAGTGATGGGCATTTTGCACCTTTCCTCACAATTTGGCATTTGTATGACTTTGCTCCTCATACCATTTTAGTGGCAAATCATAATAATAATAAGAAGGATAAGGAGAAGAAGAAAAATCCTCAGTAGGGTTCCAGCACCATTGGTGCAAGGACCATGAATAAATGGCTACACAGCAGGAACTCACAGTTCTTTTACTTCTAAGTACATTTAAAAAAACAAGTATGTTTGTATTCTAACTTTAATATTTTTGCTTTCAGTCCAGAACAGAATTGTTTGTTCAATTCCATTCCATAGTTCCATTCCGTAGTTCCATGGTGGATCAGTAAATGTCAGGTTCCTGAAACGGGCAGAGACGTTACTCCTGCTAAATTTGCTGCCGATCAGTGGCAGGACAAAATTCTTGTAAGCATCTTTGGACACGATGAAAATACTTGGACTTCTTATTCTTTACTATGTTGTAGGTGAACATAATGTTAGATGCATAGCTGAATAAATAGTGAAGTGATAACTCAAATGGGACAGAATTAGAAAAAAACGCTTTTGGCACTTACACTCTTACCCTTCCTTACTTTTGCCTTAATCTCTGACTTTTCTTTGACGGGAGTTGTTTAGGTGTGTAACCTAGCTGGCATTAACTTGGTTGAATAGCAGGTATTGATTTAAGAATAGCATTTCAGGTGAAGAAACAGCTGAACAGATGTGTACTTGAGCACTGATGTACGTCGCTCTGGATAAAAGCGTCTGCTAAATGCCGTAAATGTAAATGTAGTGGACTTGCTACTGTAGTGAGTATAAGCCCCCGTGATACCAAACAACTGTGGAGTCCTCACACTAACTGAACCACAGCAGTAATCTGGTTGCTGCTACAGACTAAATCTGCTGGGATTGATTGCACAATTCATAAGAAAATTTTAATTGTATGACCTGAGCAGGCAGTAGCAACATCGCTGGCCTAATTAACATTTAGTAGATAAAGTTGTCCATCACTTCAGCCATGTTAACCTTAACAGACACTCAACCATTTACTTCTCAAAAATAATAATTAGGCATGTCCAAACGTTTGACTAGTTCCATATAATTGATGTTACATGAATAAATATAACAAGTGGTTTTATTTTCCATTGCGGCAAGTTGTGGGGAGAGTCAGTTCTGCAGTGTTTTGCCCTGTAGATCAGTACTGACACCGTCCATCCGGCACACAGCAACCAGTGAAAAACAACATGCTACAAAATGTCGGCCTGGTTTATCTATTTTCCTAATACGTAGCATGATAAGTAGCAAATCCCGTTATGGTTTGTGTGGTAGCAGTAAAGTTTGCTGCAGCTAACTGTGATGACTCAGAGCCGTGTGTTTGAGCAGGTCGATTTGTGAAGGACTCTGGAGAGTTTTTCCAGAGGTCAGTCTTGCAGCTCTGTGGTTGCCACGGTGACAGCAGCCACCAGAAGAGGGTGCTAGATGGATATGTAAACTTAGAGTGATGGTTTTGAACTTGTTGACCCCCCTCCCAGCCAAGCTAAGGGGAAAAGTGTGTTGTGTGTCTGTTTATATGTGATATGTGTTTATATGTGTATGTGTGTATATGTGTGTGTATATGTGTAAATATATATATCTGAAACTCAAACTGTACCGTATCACTCTGTGTATGTGTGTGTGTATGTTTGCATGTGCGGGTGTGTTTGTGCGTGAGAGAGAGAGAGAGAGAGAGAGAGAGAACTAAGCCCTTCTCTCAGGCCTTGGTGGTGCTGTTGGCTCTGGCTGGACAGGCACTGGGGTTTGGAGCTCCAGACAGCTGATCAGTATTCAGTGGACAGAGCAGTGAGTTGTTGCATAAGCCAGAGGCACGCGAGGACAGACCGAGAGAGAGAGGCAGAGGAGGAGCACACCAGCAGCCAAAAAACACCCAGCACAACAAATCAATACTGCAGAGAGCTGACTGCAGCCAGAGAGAACGAGAGAGCGATTGAGAGAGAGAGAGAGAGAGAGAGAGAGAGAGAGACACAGACAGACAGAGAGATCAGGGGTTACAGAAGCTTTGACACAGCAGAAACAGTGCTGCAGCCCCACCTCTCCTCCACACCTTTCCATCGCTCTGTTCTGTTGCAGCAGCTGCTCATGCCTTTGAGGTCATGATTAGAGAAGAAGGAGTCGTTTAGATCAGGTTTAATTATGCCCACTTGCACACTCTGCTATAAAGATGGAGCGCAGGGCAAGTGCTCATCCTGCATCAGCACTATGAGCTGGTGTAAGATCGGCAGGATTTAATTCCAGGAGCTTAAGTAAGTTCCTGCTGTGAGTTAAAGTTGAAAAGGTGTTTGAGTGTCTAAAGCAACTGCAAAAGGGTTTGTAGAAGACCAGCAGTACTTCTGCTTCCCGTCTCTTGTGTTAGTAAATAACACAAAATAACTTTGTAGTTTTGGAGAGTGTTCAGACATTGGGATGTCCAGCATTTTTTAAACTAAACTTTCCTCAGTGTTAAATGAATGACAGGAGATAAGTCATTCCCTCTGTTTGTGTTGATTCTCTTCAAGTCCCAGTGCTATTTATCACTCTATTGCTTGAATACTACCCTTTTCAGATAAAATGTAACTTTCAAAATCGCTCTCACTCTTTTTATATGACTTAGTTGCCAAGCAGCAGGTCATGACTCATGAGCCAGTATAGTTAGTCCGAGTGACGCTGTCCCTTCTCGTGATGATTTATGGTTTGGTTTTGGGGCTTTCAGCAGAAAAGTTTCAAGTTAAACGGCACGGTTTAAAAATGCGAAGCACATCGGGACTGAGAGTGGCCAAAATCCTCACAGCACACAGTTAAAATGCTCTGATTGGTTAAAGGGTACATTTACAAATTGTACCTTCCTGCAGTATCGGTACTGCAAAGACCAGTATAGTGATTAGTAACTGATGTACTGTGCATCCCTAGGCTGTGTATATGTGTCTCTCTGCGTGGGTGTCCACATGTGCGGTGTGTGTGTGTATGTGTCTGTGTGTATGTGTCTGTGTGTGCGTGTCTGTGTGTGTGTTTACATCAGCTCTCCTCAGTCTGTGTCAGGGTGTGCTGTGTCCTCGATGCCCTGAGTGTGGTGCTGCAGTCTCATCCAGCCTCAAGCTGACTACACACTCTCCACAGACTGAGAGAGAGAGAGACAGAGACACACAGAGAGAGAGAGAGCATGTGAGGAGCCATGTGAGCGAGGGCAGAGCGCTGTGCAGCAGCAGAGCGAGGGATTGGAGGGGAGCGGCGTCTGCTGAGTCCATGAGGAGACTGAGCAAGGGGGGTGGTGTGTTTACGTAACTGAGCCGCAGTGTCTGAGCCAGCCTCACGCGGCCCATCACGTTCTCTCTCTCTCTCTCTCTCTGTCTCTCTCTCCCACCCTCCCTCCTTGCACTCTCACTTATATTTTCTCTCTGTGTCACCTGCTCTTCTCTCTGCTCTGTTCGTGTTGATTCTCATCAAATCCCAGTGCTATTTATCACTCTATTGCTCTATTGAATACTACCCTTTTCAGACAAAATTCAACTTTCAAAATCTCTCTCACTCTTTTATATGACTTAGTTGCCAAGCAGCAGGTCATGACTCATGAGCCAGCAAAGTTAGTCCGAGTGACTCTGTCTCTTCTCGTTGTGTGGCATGTGCGTCTTCTAAGGATCAGTAAAGGACAACTCATTTCCTTTATATTTACTACACTTATCAGATTCTGATTAAAGTGACCAGCCAGCAGCAAATGTAAAAAGAATACGGATGTTGACGCCACATTAAAACTACTTGTGCAATCAGTCATTCACTGACTTTTGTGTTGTTTCCACAGCTTTGTTCTGCCCTCTGTTTGCCTACTTTATCACGTGTGTGTGTGTGTGTGTGTGTGTTAGTGCGTGTGTGTATTTGGGGTTGATTTGAGGCCAGAGTACACAGAGGTAAGCTAAGGTTTCAGAGTGGGTGTGGTTTGTCATCTGTGCGGAGGGCTCTCATTACTGTGTGTGTGGGGCAGAGGTTGGGTAGTTTGTTACAGCTGAAGGTTTTCAAAGAAGTATGTGATTTGATAAAAGATGATAAAAGAGAGGTACATGTTTATTTGGCTTTGATTTGGAATTATACAGTGTAAAATTTAGTGACAACAATATTTAGGGGTTGTTTGCGTGCGTGTGTGTGTGTGTGTGTGTGTGTGTGTTTGTGTGTGGTGTATGTGTGTGGCCATATCACACAAGTCTGACCAACTGGTTATGCCGTAAGAGTAAACTGTGTCACGTTACTATGTGGTGTGTGTGAGTAAGTGTGTGTATAAACAGACCTGTCCCCAGTTTGTTGACAAAAGAAATATGTCTTGTTATGTAACTCTCCTGTTTGTTTCTTCTGTTTCTCTCTCGCTCTCTCTTTCTCTCTCTCTCTGTCTGTCTCTCTTTTCCTTGTCCCTCTATATTTTGCTGAAATTCTTTTTCTTTTTTTTTCTTTCTTTTCTCCCTCCCTTCCCTTTACCATTTTCTTTCTCTCTCTCTTTCTCTCTCTCTCTCTATCTCTCTCTCTCTCGCCAAGTTTCACACCACTGCTCTTAGGCAAAGCTGCTTTACAGCTTACCAACCTCACACTGCTAAGCCCCTCACACACAGACATACACATGCAGACATACAGGGAGACACAGATACAAGCGCACGCACACTCACACACACACATACACTCACACACAAGCACGCACCATGCCAGCAGGTTTCCCTGATAACTACAGTGGAATATGACTCTAATCCAGCCCACACACACAAGTAGACTAGACTGTTCAGAGCTTGCAGACAGACACGCACACACACACAAATACACTCCAGATTGTTCAGCGTGCTGAGACAGAGTCTTGCCTCATCAAAAACATTCATTCATTTATAAGAGTAAAAATAATTGACAGTAACGAAATGCCACAACCGTATTAATGCTAATAATTATGTGTTGCAGTTATCATCATTATTATTATTTCCTGTCAGACAGCCCCAAGATCAAACAATGTTTCAAAATCAGCTCACTCAGAAAAGGCATATTTAGGTCTAGCAATCACAAAAAAGATTACTGTAATCATACAGGGGAGAAAAGTTGAGAAGATTGATTGCTCTTTCTGTGTAAACATCAAGGCACGTATCATTTGCTACGAGATTTAATGTAAAACAGTACAGTAGTCGTGGCATTAGTTTGCTACCTAGCTAGGATAACAGAGGCTGACTACAGTGGATTGTACCAGTGACTGTGAACTATGACAAGAACTGTGTGTTTCCTTTCTTTCCTCCCTTTTTTCATACGGCCCACTTCTACATTATACTAGCATATACTACAATGAACTAGCATTCATTTTTACATCAAAATGTCTCCCACGAAAGACGGGTAATATGGCATGAAATAAAATCTCACATATCATGCTAAACAGGATCAATTCTTCTCTCTTCGTAATAAAGCATGCAGTAGATCAGTGTTCTTGAAGTACTGTAGTGTAATGTATTGTAATGTGTCATGACAACAATCAAGCTAGTCATTGCTCAGCTGTCTGTCCCACTCATAGATTGTGTTTGTGTGGCTAGTAGTGACATGCAGGTCAGGGTTTGACCTGCACCCACCCAACCCATTATAAGAGCCTACCCACAAAAACATTTTTTTTAGTCGGCGACCTGAAAATGACCCAACCTACAATGTTTCTGTAAGTTATTTATAACAGTTGGAACACTGCTTAGTCACTATTTGGCCTGCCCTATCCGACCCATGGGTTAAACCGCTCATCACTAGACCTTCTGTATCTTCCTCCTCAGGCTTATTGTCAGCTGAAGTTTTGGAGCCTCCATAGAGATGAGCAGGTTATACACCTCTGTCTTCCAAAATACCACACATAACACCATACATGGTTGGAAACACATATACTTTAATAATATTTTTTTTCACAACATTAGGTACAGATGTCCTTTACATCACACAACATTAATTGAGGAATTTCGAAAATTATATATTAATGTGCGTGTGTTTAATTTCTTCAAATGTTGCGTTTTGCGACTTTGTTTCATGTAGTCTTGGGGAACAGATCTCCAGGGTTCATGAAGGACTTTCAGAGACTCTCATTTTCAGTCCAGTCCCTGAACTTGAGCAGTTTCCAAGGAATGTGTTTTGTTTAAGCTACACAGTGACCTACGTATGAATCATTCAGGCATAACAAAGGCATCTAACTGAAGTCCTGAACCAGTGAAGAAACAGGTGCAGATGATTCCAGATGATTAGGCTAGTGATTAGTATACTCGTGATGCTGAATGCTGAGTGGGTGGAACACCTTAATCTTTCAGCGCTATGCTACCAGTCACACTAAATGATTTGTTCCCATTCTTTAATTTAATCTACTTAACGAGGCAAGGATAAGTCAGTTTGACAGGTATACAATTTTTGCAGTAACTAGGTGATTCAAAGCAAAACAAAATAAATGAGGGGTGTCTCAGGACTTTTGCACAGTACTGTGTATGTCTTTTTATAAATACATACATATAATGGTGAGTGTGTGTGCGTGTGTGTGTGTGTGTGTGTACATATCGAAACTCTTGGTGAAGGGGAATATATATTAAGGTCATGTAGTTTCTTTTATCAGCTGTTTGTTCAGTTTAGTTTTTCAAAGCAAATTGGTGAGATCTAAACAACTTAATATGTGACAAGAAACTAAACTAATTTATTTTTAAAGCACTTCGAAGAGCTCAGAGTTCTTTCTGCTTAATTACATGCTTTTTTGCTTATGATACAGTTGTGTTTGGGCTGAATACACTTAACTGTATGCATCTTTGAGTTTGTTTGTGCTGGATGTGGATGTGAGGGACTCCTCATTCTACCCTCAGGTCTCATGGTGCTTACAGTGTATCTCTCAAACCTGTTGTGACTCTGAGCCCTAACTGCATTACACTATCACATGCGCCGCGCGCTAAATGAGCCCGGGTCAGGCGCACTAAGGCACGGCTGCTTACGCCCTGCTGTTGTTTGTCTTGGACCAGCTTGAAAATCAACAGGCCTACAAATTGCTCTCACATGCAAGGCTAATTTGTTTTGCTGCTGTGGGCACTGTTTATGAGGGCAGCATCCTAAAGCACGGTGGTCAGCCA
>JBBPCY010000019.1:13814894-13834151 GCA_037974405.1 Brachyalestes nurse
CGGACACTGGAAGTTCAAATCTACATCATGAGCATCTGATCAAAAGATAGCTGTAAATGTATAGCTAGTCAATTAGCCGCGTAGCTGTTGCAGTGTCAACACCCCCCCCCCCCCCCCCAAAAAAAAAACGGTGGCAACAGGAGCTGATCGTAAGCCTGATTGTAAGAAATGAGCAGAATGAAATGGCGTTTACATCCAGAACAGCCAAACGAAAACCCTCGCTAGCACCCAAGCAGAAGAAAACAAGGTGACTGTGAGCTAAGGAGAAGCAATCATGGAGTGTAGATGATTGGATGAAAGTGTTATTCAGGGATGAGTCCCGAATCTTTATTGGCCAAGGAGATGATGCTGAAACATTTGTGTTATAATGAAGCATCTAAAAAAGATTACCTGAAGAGAACTGCTGCTTGTTTATATTATTTGGAGTTGCATGTGAGGCAGCCTATGGCACACAGTCATAAGCACACACTGGGTTCACTAGGGTCAGCGAAGAAGAGAAGACACTGCTAAATTTATTTTCAATTTATTTCCAAATTTCTCTAATACGCTTTCATCCTCGACTTGGTGCCAGATACCATAGTTCTGACACTGCTGGAATATTACAGGCATTCACCCTATCAGTAGCAGCTGTTAAGCAGACTCTCATCTTGATTCTAGGACTGATGCAGCTGACCAGCGGAGGCTGCACCACAGCAATGTGAGAGGGATCTCAATCGTAGCTGGAAAACAGCTTAAGGCTAACCCTAGACTAAATTCAAGCATTGCATTAGTATTCTCTAATGAAGAAACCAGTACTCTGTTTAAGTGCCACTGACACAGTATCATTACTGGAGCAATGTAAAGCAGATTAGATGGAAGCAATCATCTGATGACTTGGATCAATAAGCTCTTTGTCTTTTACATCAGGTGGAAGGCTGGGAATCTGTGTGCCATTTACCTAAGGAAGATGTGGCACCAGGATGCACTGTGATAAGGACAGCGCGGGGAAAGTTATATGGGTAGCCATGTGGACATCAATTTAATGTGTGCCACCAACTTAAACCAGGTTCACCCGTTTATGGTAATTGTGTTCCCCAGTGGTACTGGCCTCTTTCAGCAGTGTACCATACAGCACATGTTGTTCGGAAATAGTTCGAGGAAACCAGGGTGTTGCCCTGGCCTCCATATTCCCAGGATCTCAGTCCAATCAAGCATTTCTGGGATGTTCTGGTTCTGCTAATGTCTTGGTGCCAGAGACCACAGGGAGTCCTCAGAGGGCTTGTTGGGTCCATTTATTGGTAATCAGAGCTATTTTGGCAGCACATGCAGAAACAACTGCTTATTAGGTAGGCGGTCATAATGTTTTGGCTCATCAGTGTATGTGCGCGTGTGCTAATACACACACAAACCTGCACAAGCACTGATGTACGACACTCTGGATAAGAGCGTCTGCTAAATGCTGTAACGATAAACGCAAACAAAAGGAGTTTTAATATGGCAGTTTTTCTCCTCAGAAAAATCCATGCCTACTAAAGTGTGGCTCTAAACAATTTCAAACATTTGGTTGATTTATTTTTTATGTTTGCATGATCTTTTTGTCATACCTGCTGCATAATTTGGGTCTGAAAGGGGTAAGTGCTTGGGCAATATGATCTTAGGCTTCACTGTGCACAAGGAAGGGAAAATTCAAGAAAAGTCCAATTAAAGAGCATAATTATGGAGCAGTTTAGTAAAAGCTGTATATCGTCAACTTTAATTTGGCCACAATACTGTAATCTGGTAGGAAAGATTGTAATTATGAATGTTACATAAATTTACTGCCTGACTCTGTGGCGTTTGAGGCTGTTTAGCCTGAGGCCTGTTCACCTAGGGTTGGCCAGTTTGACTACATTTTTATAAGAGCTGAGACATATCAGTGTTTTCCAGAGGCCTGGAATTGTAGTATACAACTAGCTTTTTATATAGACATGATCTCTGCCTTCAGCAATGGTAAATATTGTCAACACACACAAGCTTCATTTTGTTGCCTTATTGCATATTGTAAACACTGGCAGTTTCACAATCATGACGGTGTGTATTGCAGTATTGATTGTCAAATGATGTTTTGTTCAGCCCTGTCATACATATGTCAAATGACTTAACACAATACCATAAAGTATAGAGGCAGAATTAAGCTAGATTTATTATACTTAGGATCGTTCAATCAGTTTAGGATTCATTTCATTTCCAATATTATTTACATTAACATTATGATAGTAACAGTGGGTCAGTGCTTGCTTTTCATAACTGTAATGCTGTGTGTTTGTGTGTAGTTGGCTCTCCAGGGCAGGACTCGGATAAACCTGGCACAACTGTGGTGGTTGATATTCAGTGTCTGTTGGATAGTGTGGGAGCCTCAGAGTTGGTCATTGATCTCATCGTCAGCACCAAGAATGACCGTGTGTTTGAAGAGAGCATCCTATTGGGTATTGCTCTGCTGCGGGGTGGAAACACACAAACACAGGTCTGTGCACACACACTGCTTGTGCAAACACTGCAATATTCCCTGCAGTTATTATATTTCATAACTTATTTGGTTATTAGGCATTCATTCCACCACCCCCCCTGCTCCCCCCTTTTCTCTTTTTCTGCAGAACTCCTTCTACAACCAGCTCCACAAGCAGAAGAAGTCTGAGAAGTTCTTCAAGGTTTTCTTTGACCGCATGCAGCTGGCTCAGAAGGAAATTCGCTCCACTGTCTCCGTCAACATGTTCGAGATCAGCTGCCGAAAGCGAGAGGAGGAGGGTGAAATGTCCAGCGTCAGACACAAGAGAGGTGGACCACCTATGACCAGACCATTAGCTTCCTTACACCAGTTCACACTCACCCCTCATCTCTAGTACATCCTTCAACACATCAGTAAATAACTCTATATTTACTGATGGGCTGAGTATTACTTTTCTATGTCCAAACACTGAGTGTGTTACTTCATGTTGGATAAAGGGGATTGGCCTAAAGTGGATTGGTCTACTGATGACGTACTCTACCTGCTGCGCGTGAGGGTGTTCATTGATGTCTATAAGCAGCTTTTTTGTGTAGCCTCTTGAGACTCAGTAGATGCCAGTGACTAATCAGGACGTTTTTCATCAGCTCATAAAGCCTGAATTGATCAGTAAGGAGTGTTTTGCTTGCATAGTGGGTCAGTGGTAAAACAAAGGTACACTTTAGTATAAGTTTTGTCAGATTGCAGCAGGTCGCTATTGTTTTTTGAGCAGGTAGTTGTAGCATTAATGAAATGGATGAAGAATCTAAAGGTAAAATGTCTTGGCTTTATTTTTGCTAGTAGCTTTATAGCATGTTAGGATTCATGTAAAATGGTCTTTATATTATGGATTCAGTCTTTTGGGGTAAAAAGCATAAATCTGAAATGGAGCATGGCTTAGCTTACAGTACTAACACCAAAGTATAGAGTCATCCCAAGTACACCACCAATCACATGAACAGTGTATCTCTAAAAAGAAAAGTGTGGATGTTGTGCTCATCATGCCTGAGTATTGTGGGCTTGAGGCACAGCAGCTGAGCACCAGGCTTGATAAGGGCTGTTTCCCCTTCACTCCCTGCTGAACATCCTATATCACAAGATTGGGTAAGGGGCCAGCCTCACAGTTTCAAAGGACAGGTTTTTTTCATTGCAGTTCTATCTGTGACTGGGAGTAGTTTGTTTATATTGTACAGTGCCCTCCAGAATTACTAGTTCAATGGGAGTTTTCCCTTAATGTTTATCATAATCCACATGAGCCCATTACCACAAGGACAAAGTCACATTTTATTACAAAAAACACATCATAACTCTTGGCAACCCTTCATTTGGTATTTTGTGCAACCCCCTTTTACCAAAACTTTTGCCTGTTTTGCTGTATAAGATATGATAACACAAAACATGGGATTTTCAGCCATAGTCTTGGGTCTCTTCATTCAGCCTTTTTGAAGTGGACATTCATATGTGCTTTTGATCTTTGTCCTGCTAGAAAATCCAACTATGACCAAGTTTTCGCTTTTTGGTAAAGACAGCTATACTTAAATTTAAAATGCCATGTATGTGAGCAGCACTGCCAAGACATTTGGGGGAGAAACAACCCCACATCTACGCCACCTTCAGTGGTTGGAGTCAAATCCTTATGGTGGATTTGGAGACATGATCTCAAAACCTCTGTAATTCTGAAACTGTGGTCTTAGAAGATATTTTTAGATATTTCTTCTCTTTTCTGTCTCCTCAATGTGACAAAATATTCTTGTATCCGCATCCAGGATGGTTCATTATAGTTTAGAATTTAATGATTGTTCTAACTCTTGATATTGGTATTTGAAGTCAAGCAATTATTTTCTTGTATCTATTCCCTGATTTGTGTAAGTCAACACAGTGTTGCCATAGAATGCTGTAGGGCACTGTGTATTGAGGTAAAATGGACTTAATGAGTAGAGCTACCTGAGGTAGTGGTACGGCAGTTTTTTCAATATTGTGTGTGTGGATGTCGGCTGGAATGAGCACTTATACATTTTTCAATCATTTTCTCCAAACATACATAGGAGCACTATGCAAGCCAAACACACACTCAGTACAGAAAGTCTGGACAGTCTGTTTCTGGCTTGCAGCTGTCTCAAGGACATTCCATTGTCCAGGATTGAAAGCAAAGTGACCACATTCCAACTACATTTGAATGATTAGAGAATTCTCTTTAATTGGGTTGCCTCATTGAAGTGCCTATGTAGACTATATGTAGGCCCACACTTCAGATTCTCATGGGTACATAAAACAGTACTTTTATTCAAATGGTCACTGTATTTCATAATTTAGTGTTATAAACAGGTGAATATCGTAAGAACATAATAATATGGCTACAGTTGAAGGGCATATGTTGAAAATATGTTTTTTCACACTCTCCACATCAACCTATATGTCAGGTCTTCGTCCACAGTAGCATTTCTGCAGTTTCAAAACAGTAAATCATTTACACTTGTGCTTTTCCTGCAGGCCGGGACTCCCTTCACCTGAAAGAGGAGATGCGGGGCCAGCTTAAAGATGCTTCCTGTGCCACCTCCAGGGCCTACAGCATGTTTCGCAAGGAAGGTGACCCAGACTTGGAGGTGGCAGGCTCGGGGGTGGAGGAAATGGAGGAGGAAGTGGAGGAGGTCCAGATGAGTCAGGCCATTACCATCATGAAGCCTATTTTGCGTTTTCTACAGCTGTTGTGTGAGAACCACAACAGGCACCTGCAGGTACAACAATGTCAGACTCAACTACTGGCCAGCCAGAATCAGTACATCAGTGTTGGAAGAATCAATACATGCTTAAAATGCATGCTGTATTATTGTTTTACCATACATTCATTTTGCATTGCATGATTATTTAGAATTCTCAGTGGATATGTATTTTTTCAGTGGATGTCACACAGTCTTGTACAGTTAAAGGAACTGAAAAATAGGCTCATGGTACTACATTTCAGAAAAGGCTGGTTTTGCTACATACCAAATCTGAAGTTTGACACCATATGTAAAAGAAGTCACTGAAGTGGCTTTTTATCTAAAAGTATTTCTAAAAGGGTTTTTCTATTCTAGAGTAATACAGATAAACCTGTACATCCATTTGTTATTTAAACGCACTCTTTCCTAGGAAAACAGTTCATCTTTCTTTTGTGCAATATGCATCAGCATGGATCCTTATAAAAACAGGAAAAAGAGCACAATATTACACCCGTTTTGAAAGTAGAAGTTTAATAGTGCTCATCAGCCACCCTCCTGGACTTAACTTTCGATTATTTTATTGCTCTTGAACCTCGTCACCCGTCTGTAACCCACTTGGAAGTCTACACTGCAAATAAATCATTATATAAATAAATAAAATGAAAAAAGAGAAAAAAAGATACTACCAAAATTATCTGTCAATTTAGTGAGAAAATTTCAACATTTCTTAACATGAAAACGTTTCTAGGAACTAGATTACTTCTGTTATTTATGGTAAGATTTCATTTTTTGCAGTGTATGAAAAGTTGATTTTTTGTAATAATTACTGCTTTCAAAACTGAGTGTATAGAGCTAATATACATTCATTTTATTTTGACTTGCAAAACATGACAGCATGTGGCTACAAAAGACATAACACGGCAGTATGTATAAACATAAATATCCTGTTTTACCTGTGAACACAAATGTGACATCGACTGAAACTTTGGGAATTCCTCTGTTTACTTCAGTGAGCTGCAAATGAGGTAAAAAATGAAAAAAAATCTAAGAAGAAGAGGCTTTTTTTAAAGACATAAACTCTATGGGGGAACATTGCAGGGTTAAATAGACGTCTACGTCGAGCTACAAAGGAAGAAGTGGCGGAGAGGCAAACATTTTGTGCCGACAGCCGCAGTGTTTTAGTCTGAGGAAAGTTTATGTTTGGCAATTATGTGAAAGGTGATGGTGAGCTGCTCATGCTGACCTCAGTCTCTACTTCTTTACACAGAATTTCCTTCGGGACCAGAACAACAAAACTAACTACAACCTGGTGTGTGAGACACTGCAGTTCCTGGACTGTATCTGTGGCAGCACCACTGGAGGTCTGGGACTTTTGGGCCTCTACATCAATGAGAGGAATGTTGACTTGGTTCGACAGACACTAGAGACCATCACTGAGTACTGCCAGGGCCCCTGCCACGAGAACCAGGTAGCCTGTCACAGAGATAATAATTAAATTACATTTGAATCAGTCTTATTAGTTTTTGATATGAATGTAACATATATGTGTTCTAAGCTCCAGTTATTGTGAAGGTGTTTGTAAATGTCTTTCCTCCTCTCCTCAGTCATGCATAGCCAAGCACGAATCCAATGGCATTGACATCATTATCGCTCTCATAGTAAACCCCATTGAGCCCTTGGGAAAGAACAGAATGGACCTTGTGCTAGAGCTGAAGGTACTGCAATGCTTACACACTGTCAGTTTACTATGCTTAGTCTGAAAGAGGCTTTTGTGTCATTTTATGTGAAATAAGTTTTCTACTTCATGTTTTTTTTTTAATGCCAAAAAAGAAATGTGTGTGTGTTCTGTTAGAGCCTTGGTGGAGGACTAACTCCAGCTCTGGTAGAATCTAATCTCTTCATTTTAAAGTTTACTATTGTGAGGGACATGTTTTCTTCTGGACTACATAGCACTCATGTACATCGCTCTGGATAAGAGCATCTGCTAAATTTTGTAAATGTAAATGTACTTAATGATACATTTTCCTGGATGATCTCTGACTTTTTCACAATACTGTATATTTATATATACAGCCCTACAGTTGACACATGTGACAGTAATTAAATCTAAGAGTTGGCTTCTTAGACCTATGAATATTCTACAATCTTTGTTTCACTAGAATAACGCCTCCAAACTGCTTCTGGCCATCATGGAGAGTTGCCATGACAGTGAGAATGCAGAACAGATCCTGAACAAGATGAGGCCCAATGAGCTGGTGAGTGAGGATTGGTCTGATGGCCTTAGGCTATAAAAAACAAAGTTGCTCATCTCTAGATTATTGTTTTAGATTCTGACTGAGATGAAAGCATGTCTCCCAGTGTATTTAAAATGCAGCCCCTGCTGTTTTAAACAGATGCCACCCAAAGCATATACCATGTGTATGAATGCAGTGTGTTTATGTGTACAGGTGGATGTGATTAAGGAGGCCTATGCACAAGGATTGGAGAGTGAGGTTGATGTGGAGGCTTTAGGAGATCAGATCACTCCTAAAGATGTGGGTCACAACATCTACATATTGGCACATCAGGTAGGACTGTGCACTAACCCCACGATTTTTAGGCGAATAGTTAATAATAATAATAATAATAATAATAATAATAATAATTTTTATTATTATTAGTAGTAGTAGTATTATTGTTATTATTATTACCATAACCATTAGCAATGTAATAACATCACAGTGTTACGAACATTTTTGACATTTTTCTGAAGTTTATGAACAAGTTGGCCACGGATGAAATGGACCAGCAAAACACTAGCAGCGCACTTAAACTCTGTGTACAAGAATCAGCCATAACATTAAAACCACTGACAGGTGAACTGAATAACTTTCTTTGTTTCATTATATTGGGACCTGTCAAAGGGTGGGATATCTGAGCTACCTTGACAAGGGGTCAGACCACCTCTATTGTGGGGTATTCTCAGTATGCAGTATTCAGGACCTGTCAGCAGTGGTCTGAGAATAGACAACTGGTGAACCAGTGATGGGATCATGGACACTCAGTGCTCACTGATGTGCATGGGGCAGTGACGGTTAGCCCATTTGGTTCAAATCAATTACTGCAGTACAGTTGAAAAAAAAATTATGCTGACTATAATAGAAACGTGTCAGAATCTTAGGTTGGATAAAATTAAAAATGCGATGAGACAGTGTACCGATATGTTCTTTCGTAAGTAACAATCATTCTTGAACTTTTTCGCTAATTTGACTGCGTTGCCAGATTGAGCTATAAAGACCACTGCACATTTTTTTCCTTTTTTCTTTTGGGATGGAGTTATTTTTCTTTTTTCTTTTTCTTTTTCTTTTTTTTCTTTTCTCTTGATGTTGTTATATTCTAAAAACCGCTAAAAAAATTCTGGCAAAAAAAATAAACGTGTCCGAATACGCTGCGCAACACAGCTTGCGTGTGGAGCTCTTCACCGCAGACCAGTCAGAGTGCCCATGCTGACACTTACCCACCACTGAAAGTGCCTGCAATGGGTCTAAACATATCAGAGCAGTGGAAGGTCGCTTGTGTCGCTTACCTGGGGCAAAGACGGCACCAGGATGCACAATAGGAAGAATAGTTTGACAAACATGGTTGGTCAGGGTGTTGATGTGGCCATCAACCATCAATCCAATCAAGCATGTGTCGAATGTGCTGGACAAATTAGTCCGATCCGTGGAGGTCCCAACTAGCATCTTACAGAACTTACAGAAGAATCTGTTAGTGCCAGATACCACAGTACCTACCCATACAGAAGTGTTATGGGGTTTGTGTCAGTAGGCCAGAAATGTTTTTGTGGCACAAGGGGGACCTACACAATATTAAGCCTTGATTTGAATGGCTGATCAGAGTCTGTTTTTCCCCTCTGTGAGCTGGTGTTGTTCTGGTGTCTTATAAAACTACCAAATATATATATATGATGTACTCTGAAAAGTGTATCATTGAGTTACTTACCATGCCCACTTCTAATATAAGCTTTGTAGTTACGAGAGGGAGGTATTGAAGTGTGGGCCTGCATACCGACACCTGCGGTTAAAAGCTTTAAGGTTAAAGACTATTATTAATACAGTCGCTCTTTTGTTGTGGCTGTCTATCAGTGTTAAACCAGAAAGGTTTCAGTTCTTCATTATTATTCAACTTTGGGTTACTCATTTGTGGAAGTGTTCACTTGCCCTGCTGCTGAACTGCTGGTGCCACTTCGCTCTGTTTGTCTGTCTGTCAGGTTCGGTTTCACTTCTGCTTTTTGTTACTACTGAGCCTGACAGGACACAGAGTATTTTTATCCCACCGCCTAGTGACTTTCATAATGACCCAGCACAGTTTTGGCTTTTCAGCTTTTCTCTTTCTGTACTTTTTATATGCATATGCACAAACATGTATACATTTACTCACACATGACTCACACGAGATGAAGGATAACATAGATGACTTTTTGTTTTGCTCAAGATAAATTTATCCATCAGAGGCACTGCCTGTGGCCATATGCTTTTGTCTTATGATGCGTTCAGTTGGATCAGGCAACCAGTGCTTTTCCCTCTCATTTTTTACATCATTCTCCACGTGAGCTACAACAAAACCATGGCCCCAGGGACTCTGGTGTCTCCACTATATCAAAAGCACACCCAATGAAGGCAGAGAGATGGAGAGATCTTTTAGCTCTTAATGAGTAACTTTCACTGAGCTTACTGCCATTAATATGAGCGTTTTCATTGTCACTTTATTGTGCAGTTATCATCGATACAGGCTGGTTGTTGGTATTATTCAGTGGTAACATGTGATTTACGTGTGACATGAGATAATCTGTGCACAAATTATATCATATAAACATCATATAATAAGTGCCATGGCATGGGTTAAATGCCGTTCTGGATTTTGCTCAAATTATGTGAAAATGATCAGTAAATGATACAAATGTATGTGAAAAACAAATATTTTCGTGACCTGCGGTGGACTGGTTCCCCCACCCAGAGTCTCTGCCTTACGCCCGTTGGATCCCGGATAGGCTCCAGGTACCCACAACCCTAGTGAGCGTTAAGTGGTTACAGAAAATGAATATATATTTTCGTGACATTTCATGGCAAATATGGATACATTTCGTGGCAAATATGGGTAATAAATTAGGTGACAGTTCCCAGAGTGTTGTGTGTATACAGCACTTATCTAAGTAGATAACTGAGAATCTTAAACTATATATAAATAATTCTTGCAAAGCTAGGGAATATAAAATACATCTAAAGAATACAAAATGTGTATCATGCTTGTACTTTTCACTGTCCAGAATATCATTTAAGAAATGGAAGTTGAGCAGAACAGTCAAGATAAGACCCAGAAGACCAAGATAATAAAAAAACTGCTTCTATAAAAACGGTCACGGGAGTAAAGCAAAAAATTCTTGGCTAAAATTACCAATGGTTTGTTTAAAGAACACAAGACAAACATTTCAGTAAAACAACACATTAGCAAATATTAAGAATGAGGTGGAACTCTTATACTTTGTGGGTCTGTGGTAGCCAGTTGCACAGGAAATGTTAGAGAGAAGAAATGATAGAGAGAGAAAAAGATTCTATTAAATATATCAACAAATCCTGAAAGCCATGTCACACAGTGAGAGAACTGTTGAAAATTAAAACACAATGATCCAAAACGCACATCAAAGTCAACCTTACACTTCTTAAAGAAATGAAAGTTTAAGGCTTTGAAATATCCTTTTCATTTAGAAAAACCTCAAGGTTTCATTTGATCAGGGTGTTCTTAGAAGCTCTGTGCTAGAATTGCTTATTAGAACTGTATATTAACTATATGTTACAATTTAAAAGTAGTTGGTCCATGTGATGGATCATCTTTTTTCAGACGTTTTGACCACAATTCTGACTATTAATATCAGAAATGATAAGTAAAAAGAAAAGTTAGTTGCAGTTTAAGGTCAATGACAGAGCATTTATTGCTCTCTACAAAATACATATGTTTGTATATTGATGACCAACCCCGTTCATTACAGCCTCCGTTTCTGCATTCAAATGCCTCCTCGTTTCTCTTTGAGAGTGCTGCTCTCAGAGTAAGTAAATAGATTAAAGCTGCTTCATTTCTCTTCATGATTAGATCTACTCTTGATAAAAAGAGAATTTATAATTGCACCTTTTCAGATGCTCACTCCTCTCCCATTTATATCATATGTACACAACATACAGCACAGATGATTATGTGTACAAATGCTCCTCTCTTTGTTTCATTGTGATCATCTTGGCGTGGGACGAGTGTATGAATAGCTGAGTGACTGGCTGGATTGGAGTGAAGATTTCTTATTTGTCAGTCTCAAGGACGTCTCTCTCTCTCTCTCTCTGTCTCTCTCTCGCTCTCTTTCTCTCTATTTTTCTTTCTCACTGTCTCTCTTTCGCTCTCTCGCTCTCTCTGTCTATTTCTGTATACACAGCAACAGTCTTCCTGCCACATTTGTCTCTAGTTCTCTAGTCAGATAAGGAACTGTGTATCAGCTTGGCATTGATACAGCCTGTGTAGTTTGTCCATTCTGCTGTCTTCTTAAGGGCTGAGCTCTTTGCGGCTGATGAATGGAGCCCAAGTTCTTCTTTCTGGGTGTCATTGATCCCTCCCTGGCCTGTGCTTCTATGCCCTGTTGGAAATGATGAACCCACTGTTTTGTCAGTGTAAGCCGGTGGTGATCAGGAAGGCAGCCACATTCAATCACGGTGGCTAGCCAGCCAGCACTGCTGTGTTAGAAGAAGAATTGCTCTGTTCTCTGTTTGATTAATTGGATTAATTGGATCAGTGTTTGTTTATTCTTTCCCAGCCTCTCCCTTTGCAGTTATGCAAGGCCAGGGAGTGTTGGCATTACAAATGTCGTTGTGACAACATCAGCTCTGTCAATATTTGTTAGATCTGTTTTGCTCTGGATTCCAAGTCCAAGCTTTTGTGTAGCAATAAGTTGTTACATATAATCTTTTTTAAGACTTACAAACTTAAATGTGTCTCTCAGCCCTTGCCTCGATCTTTAAAAAAAAAAAATAAGCAAATGGTTATTGGTTTAAACAAATGGTTGTAGAAAGCTTTTTAAAGCTGTTTAAAGCTTTTACATTTAATGTAGGTCCTTTAAACTTTAAAAATGTTCTTTTCATTCACATCTTAACAAAAATGGTTCTTGAAACAACATTAAACCTTTTAGCACCTTTATTTTAGAGTTGAGAGTATGCCTGCCTTGGGATTTTGGTGTGAAGTCAATAGAATGTGTTTAAAGCAGGAAAAAAATACTAAATTCTGCAGGACAGCGGTACCTCAGAACAAAGATTGTGCACTGCTGGTCTTACCTTATAGGGTAAAAGAAAAGTGTCAGCAGGATGAATTTGGGTGCTTGGCCCGACCTGAGGTGTGTTATGACTGTAGTGCGTGTTAAATCAGTGTTGTTGATTTCCAGTTGGCACGGCACAAAAAGGCACTGCAGCAGAGTCTGAAGCCTGGCACGGATCCGGACATCGAGGGAGAGGAATCACTCAGATACTACGCCGG
Organism: Brachyalestes nurse; assembly: GCA_037974405.1. NCBI lineage: Eukaryota > Metazoa > Chordata > Actinopteri > Characiformes > Alestidae > Brachyalestes > Brachyalestes nurse. Next base: position 13,827,639 of record JBBPCY010000019.1, read on the forward strand.
ACACACTGCTCAGATAGAGGTACACACACACGCACAGTTCCGGTAAATTATGAAATGTCAGTAGAAAGCTCGGGAACACATTACTGCTAACTCTTTCAGCTTGGACCTGTCGTACTTTAAAATCCATATGCTAAGAACACTTTGTCAGTGTTCTCTCTGTGCTTTTCTTTCTCAGTCGCGTTAGGAGTGTTCTCTGATTCCTCTTTGCTTGACGCTCATCAGCTGATGTGTGTTTTTTGGTCCCAGATTGTGCGCCATGACCGCTCTATGGAGCAAATCGTGTTCCCAGTGCCGAGCATCTGCGAATACCTGACAGAGGAGTCCAAAGTACGAGTCTTCACCACCACGGAGAGGGATGACCAGGGCAGCAAGGTCAACCACTTCTTCCAACAGTTTGACGACCTGTACAATGAGATGTGGTGGCAAAAGAAAATGAGGAGTATGTCATAATTTTATTTCCCTGAAAAATGTCACTTTCTCTTAAGTCTGTTGATGTATTACTGGATAATAAGCCCATGCTTTAAGAGTTTGTGTGTGTGTGTGTGTGTATGTAGATTATGTGGCTCTGTTCTGGGTATCAAAGCACATCTCTCTGTGGGGCAGTATCTCCTTTAACCTGGCTGTGCTGGTCAACCTTGCTGTAGCTCTCTTCTACCCATTCGGGGATGATGATGATGAAGGTACGTTCTGTTCCTCCCTAAATAACTTCCAAACATCCTCTAATGTAATCTGTTGAAAGTGTCTTGAAAATTACTGAAAGTAAATCATGACAGAAACTCCAACACTGAGCTTAGTGTTTGTTTCATGGCACTGAAACAATCCACACTATTCACAGAAGATGATGTATTCATTCGAGCATTAAAAGCTTCTTCACTGTTAAGAAAAGGCATTGATGATTTGATGAAAAGAAGTTTCATGCATTTCTTCACTAAGCAGCATGACTTTGATGAGAGTTTGTGTGTCTCCCAGGTGTCCTGCCCCCCTTCCTGTCTGTCCTGCTGTGGGCTGCTGTGGCACTTAGCACGTCCTTGCTCTTCATCCTGCCCAGACAAGGAGGCATCCTGGCCTTTTTGGTCACAGTCATCATCCGCTCCATATACACCATAGGATTAGGCCCCACTCTGCTGCTGCTCGGAGCAGCCAATGTAAGACTGCTTTCCTCTCACACTGCCCTGGTAGAGGATGCAAGGTCAGAAACAAACATTAGATTTATGACTGGTTTAGAGTCTGAGGGCCCATCCTACTATAGGAAAAACCTGAATAAATAGTTGGAGAAACATAAGTGCAAATGCTTCTGGCAGATGTACTTAATTCTACTATTAAACAATTAGCAACCTACTGTGCTCTGTGGCATGTATAAACATGCCGGGCAGGTCCAGTTCATTTAGAGTTTGGATCAAGATGGCAAGAGGAAAAGACTTAAATTACTTTGAAAGGGAATTCATTACTGGGGCATGGATTGCAGGAGCTCTGGAGCTTAGCTGGCTAGTGGTTCAATATGAACAGTGTATAAAGTGTAATTGGAGGTCGACTTGAGTAAATAGGGAGTGGAAATTGCGGTAGAAAATGCACATCCAATATTGAATCGTTTTTTTATTTATTTATTAATATATAAAAAAGTGAGAAAAGGCCCAGATCAATATCCGTTCTCCACCAGACTTTACTACATACGTTCCGTCGTGTATCATTCGCCAAGGCATTGCTCAAAATTCTTTTCTCCTGACAAACCATTGATTATTGTAATTCTAACAGACCATATTCCTTGTATTCTGAATGGTGTGAGTAAGTGTTGTGTTGTATACTACAGACATTGACTTTTGTGATTAGATCACAGTTCATTTTACCATCTGATGAGCCATCCATGTAGATAATGTGCAGTAACACTACACAGTGGGCCAGTGATGTGGGCGTTTTGCTTTGCATACTAACAGTTTATTAGCAGGTTTTAGCTGATGTTCCAGATCATGTCTTTACGTTTTTTGAACAGACTTTAATTTTTTCTAGAGTAAAAATTACAGCAGGAACTGTTTAGCTGTATTTCTTTTGCTTTGTCAGAGTTGATTATCTTTCGTTTCTGATCTTTGGCCAAATGAGTCCATGGCTGTTAAGGGTCACTTTATTTATTACACTCTAGAATTATCTACATCTGTCTTGGATAAGAGAGAGAGAGAGAGAGAGAGCAGCTTTTATTAGACAAATCTCAAGAGATTTGAAGTCTCCAAAATATTTATTACCAGTATATTGTTGTTTTTTTCTTTCATGTTTTTTTTCTAAACCTAATTTCTCCTCTTAGCTGCTGAATAAAGTCGTGTTCCTGGTGAGCTTTGTGGGGAACCAGGGCACATTCACACGGGGCTACAAAGCAGTCATCATGGACATCTTCTTCCTCCTCCACGTCTCCTATGTCATCGTCTGTATGCTTGGTCTCTTTGTGCACGAGTTCTTCTACAGCATACTGGTACATAGACCTTAATCATCATATCTAGTTGTATTCAATCATAGCTATTTCCATTTTATTTGACACCTTGTATCTGAACGTAGATTTAGCAAGAATCCAATTGTTATGTTTTTTACAATGTTTGAAACATTTTTTTATGTGTTCTATTACCCAGTTGAAGACTCTTATAGATGATTTCTCTTTGGATTTCTCTCTGTCTCTCTCTAGTTGTTTGATCTGGTACGAAGAGAGGAGACTCTGCTGAATGTGATGAGGAGTGTGACAAAGAACGGACGCTCCATCTTCCTCACTGCTGTGTTGGCCATTATCCTCGTTTATCTTTTCTCCATTGTGGGCTTCCTCTTCCTCAAAGATGACTTCCTGATGGATGTAGACCTCCACCCTGCAAAGGGTATGCATCAGCTAAAGCAATCCAGATTAGGATTTCATGTGACATTATTATTGTCATTTTGCCTTATATTGCATAGGTATTCATTTATCTTGCTACACATTTACACAATTATAGTATAGGATGTTATTTAATAGATGATATTTACATTTGATTTCAACTTTATATTGACATGTTTGAAGCAGTGCTTGGGGCTTTTTTCCATTTGTTTTGATGGCAGGTGTTTAAAGCGGATTGTTTTTCACCAAAAAAGACTGTATGCAAATCAACTTTTTCATTTAATTCAGACAATTAAATATCTCTCTTTCTTAAGTAGCAGTTATACTTGATGCAAAATTGCAATAATTGATTTACATTTTATTGATGATGATAATTGCAACGTGTAAGGGTTACAAATATTTAAAAAATAACTGACCACCTTCAGCATGCTGTGCTGATGGTAACATGCCATGTGCCTGATTATATGCTGGAGCGGAAAGAGGATGTTAGAATTGCACACATGCAGACATACTAATGTGTGTGTATAATGCTGGATTGTGACCAGAGAGACCTGCTAGCACATGTGCACCTGTTGTATAACCCAGCAGTAGCCACACTCCCTTATGTAATCTCCTCATCTGTGTGCTGTTCGCCACTGCCCTGGCATAAGGGACAGCGGGAGCAAATACACACAAACACACACACACACACACTTGTGCAAATATACTGTGCACATGCATGGCCGCATATAAACCCGGAACATCCTATAACTGCTCAGCTGCCAAGCACAAACACAAAGGAAAAAAAACGTGTTGGAAAAAGGCACAAAAAGGTGACACCGGACTTTTCAAAACGTTGTTATTACAAATGTCCTTTTTGTTCGTTTACAGTAGCTTTGTATAATATTAAATTATATTGATGCATTAATGACTAATCAGGTTTATTCTGAGGGCAATAATATTACAGCAGCAGTAATAGATACTGGGTTAAATATACCAATCAGCAAATACATCATGCTGCTTTCTATTATGGCTTCAAAGACAAAATGTTACATTTCTTTTTCTCCATTCATTTAAACACTGGCAAACTGAAATTATTTTAATGGCACGTTTCTTTAGGTAAAGAATACTGAAGAAAAGCTTTAATGCTCTTTGCTCCATGGCAGGATGCATTATGCTCCTGAAAAATGACTTTATCATCACCAAACATATTTTCTGTCATTGGAATGAGAAAAGTATTTAGTTTTTAAACACACCTGGACACTGACCATTAAGGTAATGGTCCACTCCTCTCATCGTTTACCTGACTTGCAACCCTATATCATAAAAGAATGGGGAAACTGGATTGTTTTCTTCAAGCAGTCATTGTTATATGTTTCATTAAAGCAAAAAGTAAAAAGCTGGGTGAACATGTTCTAAATCTGGGGATTCTATTATTTCTGACTGGAGTTGTAGAGGTGCAAGGCTGGCAACTGCTTTCTGCTGGCATTTAATTTATTATAATTTGTTATTAACATCACATTTGTTTTTAATCACACTGATAAAACAGAAGCACAGATAGCCAATGAGAGTGAGAGGTAAGATTCTGAGGTGATTCTAGCTTGCAGTTTACTAAATTCAGTCTGTGATCCTCTGCCTGAGGCTGTAATGTACCACATACAACGAACACTAACACACAACCAAAAACTCTAAACCGCCTAAACTGCCCCTAGTTTACTTAAAGCATAATTTAATTTGATATGAATTATTTCTCATTCAGCTTATCAAAACAATTGTTCCTGAACAAATGGAACGAAGGTTTTTTTTATGTGGGAAACCTTTGATGGGCAGTTTACGTGCTATAACAATAAAATTGAGAGTGGTTGAGTATGGTGGCTAATTCTTAATAATACTAACACTTCTGCTTCTTGCTTGGGTGGTGGGTCAGTGAGGGTGAAGGCAGGTGAGGTTGCAGACTCTGGGAGCTGTGCTCTGGAGAGTTGCCCTGGCTCCTCTTCTCCCTCTAACTATGGTAAGCCAGCTACACTGATGTAACAAACCTTGCTAGCTCATACTTCACTCTCTGTTTACTATAAACTGTGTTTTTTCCACTTTGGTTGAAGGGGGCCAGTCACTTAGAGGAAACACTTGGTCAGTTTTAGATATTTTTACTTGATGTGAGACTAGTAAGCAAATGGGAGTAATTGTGAGTATTTGTGGAGTGAAGTTACTGCCACTCAGCATGCCATCATTGGGCCGAGTCAGTAATAAACTTGAGTTGAAATCAAAGCTTAATGATGAAATGAACGTGCGTGCAATGATTTTAAATAAACATGTATTGTGTAATGTCCACCAAAGCCTAACAGGATGTAGAGTGGATGCAGTTTCATTTTCATGATTTAACTGTGAGCAGAAGCAGTAAAGAAAAGGGTTCATCAGGAAGCAGTAGATGGGTTAGTACTGTACATGCCTTTCTCTAAGAACTGTACTGAAGTGGACAGTAGCTTTGAACTGAAGAAAACACTTAAAATGTACTCTGGCTCTGTCCCACTCTCCTCCACTCTCAGACAGTCAAGTAGGTTTTCCCCTCATGACCCTGTGGTGGTTCCGCATGTGAGGGGGGTGTGTATGTGTTTGCGTGTGTGTATGTGTGTGTGTTTTTGTCTGTGTGCGCGTGTGTGGTCTCCTGTCACTGAGGCTAAAGAGTCAGGGAAAAACATCGACTAAGTGTCTGAGGTGATGACCTGAGTGTGTGTGATGACTCATGTGCTGCTTTATTCTGAGGTCCTGTGAGTCTCAGTAGATCACCTGTGCCTCCGGATACCCACACGTGCTGTCACATGCTCTTTCTCTCTCTCTCTCTCTCTCTCTCTCTCTCTCTCTCTCTCTCTCTCTCTGTCTTTCTCTCTCTCTCCCTCTCTCTCTGTCTTTCTCTCTCGCTCTCTCTCTCTCTCTCTCTCTCTCTCTCTCTCTCTCTCTTTCTTTGTGTCTTTGCCCACTTTAATCCTATTCAACTCTTTATCCTCCTCTCACCTTTCATTCTGAATTGGGTATGGAAAAACAGATAGTCAGTCATGATTCAAATGAAGCCTTACAGTACCTGTTCATTTATATTATCAGTACATATATGATAAAGATAGTACTGCTTTGTTCGACTTTGTTTTCATAGTAAACTAATATATAAGCATATGCCTTTTAAAACGTGTGTGTGTGTGTGTGTGTGTTTTCATTCCTTAGGCAAGGAAGAGGATGAGAATTATATTGAGCGAGTGTGTGACACTCTGCTCATGTGTATCGTAACGGTGTTGAACCATGGGCTCCGGAACGGAGGAGGTATCGCTGATATTCTCCGCAAGCCTTCAAAAGACGTGAGGAGACAAAACTCTTAAATAATCCACTGAAGCAAACATTTACAACTTGGTTTCAGTTCAACTTTTATAATAATTAATAATAATAAAAATGGTGTTACTAACCCTCTACCCTACCCTACCATTTGTTTATAATTAGTGAAATAAAAGTGAGAATAAGTACATCCTCTACAGAGAACACATTTCTGTGCATTTAACACACTATTCTCTAGTTGCAGAATGTAACATAGTGGAATTAAATAAAACATAATGTTCTCTGTTAAAACATTTAACTTGGTTTTCTTCCAATATGTTAATCTGAGCAGGTAATTACAAAGTGTGCACATAACAATGCAGAAAATA
>JBBPCY010000019.1:13834251-13847697 GCA_037974405.1 Brachyalestes nurse
GTGGGTGCTTTACTCTGGCCTCACTCCTCACTCAGTAAGTCAATGGCAGAAGGAAAGCTGTGCCAAAATATCATCACTCAAACTGCTGTTTCTGTATGACAAAAATTTCTGAACGATTTGAATTCAGCACACTGGATGTAGCACTGGACACATGGATTAGACAAAGTCGCAGACAGAAATTCTCTTTTTGTGATCCAATCTAATCTAATCTAATCTACGCTATGGAACCTCACCTCTTTTTATTCTATAACTCATGTCCTCCCCTCTGGTAGGAGCCTATGTTTGCAGCTCGTGTGGTTTATGACCTGCTGTTCTTCTTCATCGTCATCATCATTGTGCTGAATCTCATCTTCGGTGTGATCATTGACACATTTGCTGACCTGAGGAGTGAGAAGCAGGGCAAAGAGGAGGTCTTGAAAACCACCTGCTTTATCTGTGGTAGGTCCCTCCCACACGAACACACACACACACACACACACACACACACACACACACATCCCAGCAGCTGGAGGCCCAAAGATGATTACAGTTAGTAAAGACCTGCTTAATTAAAACCATTTAATTTTATGTGAATTAGTTCTCATTTGTGAAAATGTTGATATAGTTGCAATCAATACCGTATTTGAACTGTTATTAGGACTTGGTTTTGTAAAGCTATGGTGTGTACAGTTTTGTTTTAGAGACGGATGCATAATGAAAAAGTGCAGATTTTACCTGGGGAGGCAGAGTTTTATCTGTCATTTATTACATAACTAGCAGTACAACAAATTGTTATTAGCGAATTCATTTAAAATGCTTGTTATTGCGTAACGCAAATGTATAACAACATGTATAACAAATGCATAGCAGCACAGTAATAACTAGGGTTGATTTGTCCTACAGTTGGTTTGCTGTCCTGTTTGTAGTTAAAATTGTGAATCATGGCCATGATAGTAGACTGAATCTGAAGAAATACAAGTGTCATACTTACTGGAAGAGCATTAGTTTAGTGTTGTTTATGTTGATCACTCATACAGGGCTGGAGAGAGACAAGTTCGACAACAAGACAGTGTCTTTTGAGGAACACATCAAGATGGAACACAACATGTGGCACTACCTGTACTTCCTGGTGCTGGTACGAGTCAAGGACCCCACAGAGTACACGGGCCCTGAGAGCTACGTGGCCCAGATGATCAAGGTCAGTTTTCTGCAGCTGACTTTTGACAAAAGATTAACAATTTCCTTTTCTGGAGGTTGAGGATTCATCTAGTTGACCTTGAGATTTTAAACAACAGTATATATTAACAGTTTGCATAAAATAAAAAATGATTATAGTACATAAACTACAGTACATGCCACTAAATCACACATCCTTCATAGCGGAGAACAGTAGGTCATCCAAGGAAATGGATTTCATAGTTCTTTAGGATATTGTTTACACTTTGACTCTTTTTTGTTCTCCATAATGGGCACTGGCACTTTCCTTATGTAGAAAATGTGAAATAATTCCCCACTCCAGACAGTTTCAGTGATAATCTGCTGGTGCTCTGCTGGAACGTGTTTGTGCTGACTGGTGGAAGACTGTGTGACTGTGGCATATGCTGCAGCTTCTCATGTCAATTTTTTAAAGCTTTCTGGGCTTTCTCATTCAAAAAATTCAGCTTTGTTGAAAATTAAGGCAATAAACAGCCTTTTTCATTTAATTTTTTTTTTTTCATTTGATCAGCTTATCATTTGATTTTTTGTTGAGTATTTGATTTGACATCTGGATAATCTTGTTAATAGACCTTTAACCTTCTGTTAAAGGGCTATTTATGACCATTTTTGAGGAATGTTTTCAGTGTCGAAAATTCAGAGCATTCCCAATTATTGCCTTGGATAGTTTTCAGTTTAGTAAGAAATATCTAGTTTCATTTACATAAACCACTATTTACCACATGCTCATTGAAGTGTCTTCCTTGATATGAAGAACCGAGTTTATCTAAACAATCATTTGACAGTTTTCTTTTCCAAGCTATTGTCAAGAGCACATATTGAAACTCTTTTTGCCCAGAGGTGTTTTAAACAGCTAGAAGGTTTTAGGGCTGAGTGCAGACACAAAGGGATAAAATATTTATGGTATGACATCATACCCAAGGTACCATACCTATTTATCAATAGTTTCTTTAGTTCTTTATTTTCTGCCAAAAATTGGCAGAATTAAAACAGCTTTATGTTTAATGTTCAGTGGAAAAAATAAAGGTTCATTATGCAAGAGCATTTAAAAGCTTTTGATGAGCAGTGTATTTTCAGAGCTGTAATAATGTGTACATTTAGGAACATTTTCTCTATGAACTGTCTAAGACATTTGTATCAGATAAAATGAGACACAGGGCTACATACAAATGCAGGTGCGGTGCAAAACATTTCTTGATGCTCACAGTGAGTCTGAATTTAACATCCAGTTTGCTAGGACTGAAGCTTATCATATAAACTGTAAGTGTCCTTGCCCACTAACTGCTAGCTTGTGAGGCACAGGGTTTAAAAGACACAGTGAAATAACAAGCTCAAGACAAAACATTCAACAAGTTCAAGACAAAATAGAAATGAAAGTTTACCATCAAAGAGATACCAATGTTCTTTTCCATCACTATACTGGACTCTCATTCTCTCCACTTACAGCACACCTGTTCATGGTGAAGGTAGGTAGAAGATGCAAGTGTGCAGTTCATACAGTGTGTGTGTGTGTGTGTGTGTGTGTGTAACCTGCACACTCTCAGTGCATGTTATAACCACTGAAGTGATCATTAATCGCACATTAAGGAAGCTGCTGAGTTGAGTGGAGGAAAGAATATGTGCTCGCTCTTTAGCATTATTCACACATGTCCCCTCACAGAAATATCACATCTGTGGGTTTTGGTCTTAAAACAGGTCACCCAAACTAATGTGCCAGTTCATTAGGTATCTACACTCAATTTTTTCAGCTCCACTTACCATGGAGGTGACCTTTTGTACTGCACTTACAGCCTGTAGACCATCTGTTTCTCTGCATAATTTGCTAGCATATTGTGTCAATGATTTTATTTTTACACTATTTTTCAATGGTCAGGATCCCTGCAGGACCACCAGTATGCATCTTCTCTGTGCAACACAAACACACACTAACATGTCACTACCATTCCAGTGTCACTGCTGTGCTTGGAATAAGCTGCACCCAAATAATACCTGTTCACTGATGGTCCTGTGAGGGTCTAACCATTAGTGATTGGGGTAAATGGGGCTAACAAATGATACAGAGAAACAGATGGACAATGTGTAATTGAAAAAGTGCACCTTGTTTACAAAGGTGAATAATGTGTGTTGTTGCTGTTCAGTGTGTGTCCTAAAAAGAATTTCCAGAGTTTTTTTAACATTTCTGCCAAAATTGAATTGGTGAAATTCCCCTTTAACTGGTGTCACACAATAACTACAGTGTATTATTGGGTTTATTGTCAGATGAAAATGTTCATTCACTAAATCATCTTTGGTGAATTATCTTTTCTGTTAATTACTTCACTATGGCAGAATTACAGCCCACATTCACATCATCTGCTGTTGTTCAGTGTTTATGTAAAGTAATGCTTAAAGAAGATAAAAAAGATGAGAATTGACTAACCGTTTCTCCTCTGAATCGTTTTTGGAATATAATAAATCTCATCTGTACACTGGAATTAGACCTCTGTATGCTAGTTTTCTGCTTTGCAAGTCACAGAAGGAAATCCTGATGGGTCTTCTTAAGACACAGGTTTAGAAAAGGAAATAAGAGAGTTTTTTCCTGGTTCACCCAGTAAGACTAAAGTTAAACAGATGTAACAGATACAAAAGTTCACTTGTTGCTCTAATTGTGGGTCACTGCTGTAGACACTGCCAAATTCAGCAGTTGTGTGTGTGTGTGAAATAAAGCACACATGCAGTGATTAACATTTTGGGCTTAAGCAATCAACATGATCTAGAATTAACCAGAATAAAATCTCTTTGACAGCCTTTAAGTTAAATTACTGAAGAAGTTCATGCTGGCTATGATGGAAAGGTGTCAGAACAGAGAGTGCATCATTTTGGACTGCGTATCTGCAGACCGGTCAGAGAGCCAACGCTAAACCCTGCCCACTTCTGAAAGTGCCTACAGTGGACCTCTGAACATCAGAACTAGACCTTGCAGTAAAAGAAGGTTGCCTGGGTAAATCAAATTTTATTTTATATTATGTCTTGGAGTGAAGTGACCATTTGTCATACATGAACACACCACAGCACGAAATGCCTCTGCATTTAACCCATTCACCAAGTGAAGCAGCGGGCATTGCTCAGAGGTGCCACTAGCAGTCCTGGGATACAAACCCATGACCCTCTAATCGCAGGGGCATCTCCCTAACCACCCGGCCACCAACTGTACATGGTGGGGTGCGTGTGCACTACTTATCTGGGAAAGAGATGGCACCAGGATGCACTTTGAGAAGAGGGCAAATTAGCAAATTGGCTTTGCGATACTCTGGCTGATGTTCTACTGGAAACCTTGGGTCCTGGCACTGATGTAGATGTTGCTTTAATACAAACCACCGAAGCAAAATTGTTGCAGTCCAAGTACACCCCTTCATGGCAGTGGTATTCCCTAATTGGCAATAGCCTCTTTTAGTAGAATCATGTGCCCTGCCACTCTGCAAAAATGTTCAGTAATGATGTGAGGAATATCTGTGGGATGTGTTGTACAAGCTACTCTGATCCATGGATGTCCCACCTCACAACTTACAGGAATTAAAGGATCTGTTGCTAATGTCTTGGTGCTAGATACCACAGTAAACCTTCAGAGGGCTTGTGAAGGCCATGCCTCGACGGGTCAAAGCTGTTTTGGTGGCACAACAGGAGACCCCTCACAATATAAGGCATGTGGTTTTAATGTTATGGCTGATTGGTGTATAACTAGGTGTGTGTGTGTATAAATTCTGCACAGCAAACACACATTGCAGTGTGTGTGTTTTAATTATCACATACAGGGTGGAGAGAGCGAGCAGGTACTGCAGCAGCCACAGCAGTGTTATGTAACCCATCTCAAGTGGCCCGCTAATAACTCAGCCCTTCCTCACACGTGCTCTCCTGTCCCACACACACACACACACACATACACACACTCACACACACCCCTACCCCTACCCAGCCACTCATTATCACACAGTGAGTCAGGCATCTCCTAGGCAACACCGTCGTCATGCACCGTTGGCAGCTGCAAGAGGGGGAGGGCGAAAGATGCCGGGCCCCTGGACTCGTGATCACCCGCACGGTGCAAAGGTCACTGACTCCCAGTGGGATCTCTCTCTCTCTCCCTCTCTCTCTCTCTCTCTCACTCTCTCTCTCTCCACAATCTCTCGCCGTTTTTTCTCACTGTTTTGCTCACCTTCTCTTTCTCTCTCCGACTCTGTCTCTCTCTTTCTCTCTCCTCTCTGTTTTTCTCTCATGCCTTCTCTCTGCCTCTCTCTGCCTCTTTTATTCTCATTATGCGCCCTGAGTTTTGTAAACTAAGGGGTGTGTGTGTGTGTCTAGGTGTGTATGCAGACATTTGTGCAGCTGAGAGCGAATGCAGCGGCTGGCCCTGCTAATCAAACTGATTATGGCAATCATGCTGCTGTTTCCGGGGCTGGTTTGATGACAGTGCACTGTAGGTGCTTTTCCATTTCAAACAGGCAGCTCTCTGCTGCTGAGAGGGTCCAGCACGTGACCGTGATTATAGTGTCTGTCTGTTCAGCAAGCCTATGGGTTTTAATAGAATTTTAATGGAAGCAGGACATCTCACACCTGTGTGTGTCTGGATGTGCATACACATTTGCAGTCAGCTTTTTTCTAGTCTCAGCTCCACCCATATTTAGACAGAAGAGTTCAATATATGTAGAAAAGTAACATGATCTCGACTGGTAAGACTTTGTTGTTTGGTTTATCAGCCTGTTGGGAAACAGACAGAGCAAGAGATTTTCACTGAATTGAAAAAAAAAATATTGTGAAGTTCATACCATAACCCGTTTAAAAGTTATTTAGCTTTTAAGTAACATATCCTCACATGTTTGCTGACGCTCAGGCCTGTTATTGTTTTTTTATGTCCATTTAATGACCTTTTCCTGGCAAAATAGGCAGTCCTTGGCCATAGTTATATATGAGATTATTTGCTTATTTTTTACCAAAAGAGAAAGCAAAAGCTAATTATAATGTATTTCTATGTAAATCTATTAAACAGTGTTTAAGTGAGACCCAGATACACTTAAGCATTGTTGAAGTTAGTGGCTGGCTCTGTTAGAATTGTTCAGCATGAATGCCCTGCATGCAGAGTGTAGCTTCATGGGCCTTTTCTGTTAAGGTGCTGGTGAGAGTCTGCAGGAGTGCCCGAAGTCTTAAGTCATGTTTTTAACGGTTGATATCTGAAAGTTGTTTTAAAACTACTTCCAGTACGCACACAGGTAGGTAGGTGTGTGTGTGTATGTGTGTGCGTATGTGTGTGTGTGTTCAGCAGGGTTTCCGCAATACCTTTGCTGCTCCCCTGAGCCCAGGCTTGCTGCAGTAGTGGAGTGGAGAGAAAGTTAATGAAGACTTCCATTCCCTCACCCTCACACTGTAGTCTGTGCAGCAGTCTCCTCTCAGCAGCAGAGCACCATCCATCTGAGCTCCCCGCTTAAAAACCCAGACAATCCCACGGAGATACAGCTCTGCATACTAAACAATAACATGTCCTGTTCCAGTTTTTTCACTTTAAAATGCAGCACTTTAAACATTTAAGCTACTTGTTACCTTCTGGAAATGTGCCTTACTGCCGGAAGTAGATTTCTGTTAATGGCACCTCTACAGCAGTCGTGAAAATACATTACATTGAGGCTTATCGAAGGAGAGGTGTTTGTGGGCTTCATATAGCCAATATATAAAGAACATGCACTAACCTGTTCTGATACTGATGTTTCAGATCAAATAGGAATATCTCTAGAAACGGTCTTAATTAGAACTATATTCAGATCTGAAATTAGAGCCGAAACCTGAATGTTGCCTGAACACTTTCTGTCCAAGTCCAACCCAGTGCAGCTCGACACCAACCCCAATCCAAACCTGATGAAATTTTGTCCAGAGTCCAACAAGATTCTTTGAGAAACTGACCCAAACCAACATCACCATCATTACTGTGCTGAATAGAATCTTTTGGTACTGCGGAAGTTATTGCTGTTGCCATGTTACAACAATACAACAATAATAGCTTTTATTGGAGCATGGATTAAAATTCCCCTGCAGTTGGGGCACGTTGCAGTAATATGTCATCAGTTTTAGTCTCTAAAATTGTATTAATTAAAGTAGAACACGGTGTACTTAATTAATGTAATCTTTTTTTAGTCTTCCTAGTATTATTATTATTATTATTATTATTATTATTATTATTACATTGTGACAACTAGTGGCCTTGTGGTTAGGGCGTAGGCCTTGTGGTTGTGGGTTCTAATCCCAGCTGCTAGCGTCATCACCGAGGTACTCTTGAGCAAGGTACCATCTCCACACACTGCTCCCCAGATGCCCCACGTTGGTGGCAGCCCACTGCTTCACTTGGTGAATGGGTTACATGCAGAGAGAGAATTTTACATTGTTCACAGTGTGTGCTGTGGTGTGTGACAATAAGGGTTTATTAAAAATAAAGAAATACAATATAAAATATTGTTACTCTTATTGTTATTTATATAACATTAAGACATTGATACAAATTTTAAAATCTTCAGCAATATGGCAAAAAAAACTTCATTCTTGCTACAGCTAGCATGCAGCACTTATGTAAACTGGTTTTTATCAACTTTATGATGAAACCCTTTAGAAGTAAGTAAAAATAGCATGACAAAGGAGGATACGTTCTTTCTCCAAGTTAACTTATATAAAATATGATAAAATAATCCACTGTTTAAAAATGTTTGAATGTTTGAATTTTGTTTTAATTGGTTGAAAGTAAAAAGGAGCAAGTAACAAGAAAATGCAAAAAAAAAATGCAAAAATTGCAGTTAAAAGTGGGAGGCAAGCTATGAGAACCCAAATCTGATTTGAAGCTAAAGTGTTGGGGAAAATGATGTGAGCATTGAGCACGCTGTTTGGCCTAATGTGTCTTGTGTTAATCTTTATGTTTCTTATTATTCTTGTCTCATCTGATCATTTGGAAAACAACGAGCTAGTATCTTCGTAATGCTGTGCTGACCTCATTCAAACATCTTGATACGCTAGTTTCCTTGTTTTTCTTCTCGAGACAACTTTTCCCTGAAACACTGTTGCCCTGATTCCAAGATTTCTGATTTCTTTTGCCAGCCTTTTGTGCAGTTCACCCCCAAACCACAACAGATGTATTCTGTGTTAAATGAATTAATCAGAGCTGATTTGATGTTAAATGGTGCTTAGTTAAGCCGTGTCGGCCGTCTGTCTCAGTTTTCCTTTGCAAGCCATCAAAAAGAAGCCTGTTGTTTTGTTGTTTGCCTTTCTTGCACCCCCACCCTCCACCCCCTCGAGTCCTGGGCCATCTTGAGGGTGCGAGAGTTGCAGAATGGGCTGATTCATTTGCCTCTGTGGTCACAGCGGGATTTCTGTTAGTGTGTCCCTGTTTAACCTGGCCCTGAGGCCTCCTCTCTCAGTGTCTCTAATGTGGACTTCACTTTACATAATGCACCATGACTCGAAACTAATGAATTTTCATACGAACGTCTAATGTACACCAATCACCCATAACATTAAAACTACCTACCTAATATGGTGTAGGTTCCTCTTGTGCCACCAAAACAGCTCTGACCTTTCAAGACATGGACTCCACAAGACCTCTGAAGGTATGCTGTGGTATCTGGCACCAAGAAGTTAGCAGAAAATCCTTTGAAGAGACACACTTGGATTGAGATGTGGGGAATTTGGAGGCCAAGTCAACACCTTAAACCTTTTGTCATGTTCCTTAAACCATACCTGAGTAAGGTTTGGAGTGTAGCCGGGCACATTATCCTGGTGAAAGAGGCCACTGTCATTAGGGAAAACTGCTACCATGAAGGGGCGCATACAAGTTTAGGTAGGTGATACCTCTTAAAGGACCAAAGGCTTCCCAGAAGAACATGGCTGAGAAGATCACACTGCTTCTGCCAGCTTGCCTTCTTTCTGCAGTGCATCCTGGTGCCATCTCTTCTCTAGATATGTGATGCACATGTTCCCGACCATCCAGGTGATATAAATGATAAAGTGGTTCTTCAGCCCAGGCCACATTCTTTTTTATTGCTCCATGCTTCTGTGCTGATGCTCACATGCCCATTGTTAATGCTTTCAACGGTGGACAGGGGTCAGCATGGGCACTCTGACCGGTCTGCAGCTACGCAGCCCCATACACAGCAAGCTGAAACTGACACCTTTCTATCATAGACAGTATTAACTTCAACAAGCTGTCATATCACATCAGACAGAGTAGTCTTCACTCCTCATGTGCATAAAAGAAGCTTGGGTCCCCTTGCCTCTGTCACCAGTTCGCTGGTTGATCTTTCATGGACCACTTTTGGTAGGTACTGACTTCTGCATACCAGGAAGATCAGGAGATGCTCTGACTCAGTGATCTAGCCATTATACTATTATCAAAAACACATCAACTTTAAGAACTGACTGTTCACCATATATGCCTAATGTTTCCCACCCCTTTCCAGGAGCCTTTGCAATGGGATAAGCAATGTCATGTACTTTACTCATTGGTGGTTTTAATGTTGTACCTGATCTATGTAAATATAAGTAGTGGACATTGAAAGCCAGACGAGGAAACAGGCCTGTGGCAGTGTAGTTCAGGTGCTGGGCTTGAAAGACAAAGTCTGCTGTGTCACGTGGTGCGGGCATTCACTCAAGAAAATGTTCTCTGAAGTTCTTTTCTGTTTGTGCGTGTGGGAAAAACTGCTTAGTTTAAAGACAAAGGGGTGTGCGTGTGTGTGTGCGCGCATGCTTGTGTGTGATTGATTGATTGCATAAGCGAGAGACTCTGTGTTCCCACCTCGGAGGATGGCCACATCCTACAAATCGCAGCACCTTTGCAGTGCCCCCATCAGCCCGGCCGTGAAAAGCACGTTACATAACTAAATCTGATGGGTGGCTCAGCCATCTAACTGTTACCGTATTCTTATCTCTCATACTATCGGTGTACACACACACGCACACACACGCACACACAAACCGTTTTCACATATGATCTCCAGACAATGTCTGGAGAGTCAGATCCCCAGTCGCCCTTTCACACATGTAGCACACAACAGGAGATTGTCCATGTCGGGCATGTTCTCACCTCCTGAAAACACAGTGTGTTCTTTAGATGAAGGTTGGTGTCTAGGCAGAACATGCAGGAGCATGAAAAAAACAGGTTATATGTTAAGAGGAAAATGATATCAGATGTTCCATTTGTAGTTCCCTGGTCCTGTGCTTAATTATCAGGAAGTTTGACCCTTTAAGTCCTTTCCCTGCACACACTGTTGAGACCTTTGGTGTCTGACAAGTGGAACCCTGCTTTTTCCACTGGCCATTAGTCCAGGATTGAAGAGTCCAGTTTTATGGCTGTAGTACATGTTTGAGATTGATAATAACAGGATCCAATGTTACCCAAGGGCATTCTCCCTTTTCTTTGAGAACACTTGAAGCTAAAACAACAATTTAGTGATTTTTTTTACTCTTCTGAGTGAAGATAAAGTGGCCAAGCGCTATTATATGACTGTAAGTGCACCAGAATGTGAGTGTTGTGTTGTACGCTGTTTCAGGTATTATTACTTAATAGTTCAACAAGAAAAGGTGCTTAGGAAGCTAATGCCATTAGCATTTATGCTTGCACCCACAGAATGAGTGTGGTTGCTCATATTTTCACACCCATCAGAGAAAAATATAACATTTACTCAGTTCTACATGTGACTGTGTAATTATAGCCATTATCTGAGTGCTGAAAAGTGCACTGTATTATTTTCTGCGTAACAAATTTTCAACTATAGTGTATTAAAAAACAGAGTATATGTTAAAGGGAAAATGACAGCAGATGACCTTTCATTTGCGGTTCCTATTATCAATTAGTTTTATCCTTTTAAACTCTTTTTCACTGCACACAGTGTTGGGACCTTTGATATCCGTCAAAGTAAGCCTATGCTTTTTCCACTGGCCATTAGTCCAGTATTTGTATGTTGGTTCCAAAACTAGCCCATGTTCTGTTTGTTCCGGTTTGGTTCAGTTCTTGTTTTTGGTTGTGCAGCAGAAAAACAACCTAAAAGTCTGTTAAAGAGGTGTGATAAGCCTTTAAGATTACTGAATGTTATAATAAGTCTTAAAGTTTAAACTGTAGTTTAGATAGCACAGGATTATTATGTGGCTTGGTTTCAACAGCTGTTCCAATCGCTTTACCTGATTAATATTTGACTTCATATTAATATTTTCTCTCTCACAGGAAATAAATCTGGACTGGTTTCCTCGGATGCGGGCCATGTCTCTGGTGAGCAGTGAGGGTGAGAGCGAGCAGAATGAGATGCGCTCACTGCAGGAGAAGCTCGACACCACAGTCACGCTCGTAACACAGCTCTCTGCCCAGCTGGCTGAACTCAAAGAGCAGGTAAAAAAAGAAAAAACACCCTCACCCATCACTCTGCAGTCTGCAGTTCTCTAACGCACGCTGTAGTCTATCAGAGCCATAGACCTCTGTAGTCAGTGGAACGGGTCCATTATACACATACATACAGAAGAGCCTAGAGAAGTACAGAGCACTCTTACCGTAGCATAGCACGCTACCTCTGCCACCCTGTTCTTTCACTGCATCTCTGATGGAGCATCTCCAAGCCCCATGGCATTCTGGGTATTGTTGCTGTCTGGAGATGGGTCCCACCTCTTCAGTCACCTGCCTACCCTGCATGTGATCCCTCACAAACAACACTGGCCTTGTTCATATGAGCCCCAGTAGGGCAGGGTGGGCCTGGTTTCAGTGGAGATGGTGTTATTAAGAATGGGCAAAACAGAGCAGTAAATCTGCCTCTGCTTCGGTATATTAGATTATGATTCAACATAATGTTGATTCCTTGTAATCACTGCTGATGATACACTGTTTTTTCTGGAACTAATAATTAATCGTTAGAATAGAATAGACTAGTCTTTATTGTCAGTTTGGTAGCTCTTGGTGGCAGCAAATAAATAAACGTACGTGTCACATTGTTATCACATTGTTGAGGCCAATACCATTAAAAAGTTCATTCTTTAATCCATTTATGAAGTGCAGTGAGTGTGAGACATCATTCTAAAGCACACGTTATCATATAGTAGAGCCCCTCTGTTAGGTGAGGCAGTCACGCTCGGTGAGAATTGGATGGACTGTATGTTGCAATTCTCCAACAGCCTTTCTGATTCCTGGCAGTCACGCGCCGAGGCCTGACTGTAATTCCCCTGCCCTCTCTAGATGTTAAGTAACTTATTAAAGTGATTTCTCTCTCAGCGACCAGGCCTAATTAAACAGACCCTCCTCACCTCTTGCTCCAGCCCTTCTGAATTACAGCTGAGCCAGAGCAGGCAGGACAGCGGCTTTGCCCAGCAGAGTGTGAATGCTCAGAGCTCTTTCAATCTCACACGTACTTCACATTCCAGCACTGCACACTTCTGCAGTGTTTACTCACTCCTCCCAGATCACCCAAGCACGTTTGATGAGTATCCAGTCAAACCTAGCAGCCATCTAACTTCACTGATTCTGAGAATGACCTGTAATTGAATCTCAGAGATAGTTACTTTATATGAAATATTCTGAACATGTTGTCTTAAGAGATAACAATTGAGGTCATTACCTTCTCAAGACGATCATAAAACTGTCTCGGGCATAAGGTCACACACTTGTAACCATTCTGTGTCCTCATTTTCTGTGAAGTAGGTTTGAGAAGCATTAGATGTCTGGTTCCTATCACCAATCCTATTACCACTGTAAACAATTTAGACATGGTTCTCTAGAATGTGCATATCACAGGACTTTGTTTACATTTTAACCGTCTAATTATGCAAAAAGGTAGAAAAATGGCGGATTTTCTGTTTAATAAAACAAATAACTTGATTTGTGTTGATTAGTCTTTTTTGTTATTTGCAGCCCGGTATTCCAGCCAGGTATTCTTACCCGTAGAGTGTGCTGTGGATCTTCAGATCAGTGTGTGGTGTGCTCTTGAAATCAGCATCCTATTGTAACTGAGCTCTCCTGAAATGAAGGACGTTTAAAAATGTATTTCAAATATCCAGCCTTCACTGCAAGAATCGTGTCTTCCGCCTTCAAAGGCCCAAAGATCTAAAAGAAATTCTTGCCCTATATTCTATATTTCTACTGCACTGAGTTTGCCTCTGAGGGCTAAGCAGAGTGATGGAATGGCCTCTTTCTTTCTGTGTGTGTGTGTGTGTGTGTGTGTGTGTGTGTGTGTGTGTGTGTAGTGGGGAGTGGGGAGGGTTGGCACAATTGGG
>JBBPCY010000019.1:13874504-13892434 GCA_037974405.1 Brachyalestes nurse
CGTCCAATGTACGCATGATCTGATTAGTCGACTAATCGCAAAAATAATCGGTGACTAGTCGACTATCAAAATAATCGCTTGTGGCAGCCCTAATCTGCTGCTAGTCATTGGACAGCTCAAGGCACTTGGAGGAGAACAGACCAATTCTGTTATGTCAGCTAACAAATGCCTGGGCCAGTTAAGAGTGAGAAGGCCATCCTTTCTACTCAGAGAGAGTTTGGATCCTCCAAATACTCCCAGCTATTAGATGACCATCTAATTCATACATTTATTTGACTTCATCCTTTATGTTATATCTTGTACACTTCTATATACAGTCATTCATGATCTCCTTCTACACGATTACTCAACCAGAAAGGAATAGGGACTATTCTTAATGTTGGGTTCATGATTAATTACATCAACAGAGCATCAATAATGCTCTTATTGAAGCTACTAAAAAGGGTAAGGAGGGAAACTATGCAATATTTCATTATTTTTGTATATGTGCACACCCATACAAATACAAAACAATTTAAATATAGATTATATATGTAAGAAATAGAGACTAAATTATGGAATTGGTCTGGTGATTAAGAAGGAACTGACTTGTGGAAAAATGCCATGTGTACCTTTATATATCTGGAAAAGAGCACAACATAGTACTGAGTGTAAAGAAGGTGGAAAAGAGAAGATGAAAATAACGGAAGAACTGAAAAAGAAAACTGTAAAAATGTTTTGAGGATATTTTTTCTGCATCTAACAACATACTTATTGTTTGTATTAATTGTTAATTATTGTTTGTATTGTCCTGTTTCTGTCTTCTACAGTGTAGTTAAACAGCATACTGTGAACTGAACTGTGCAAAACATGCTCAACTGTTTTCACCATTCACTGAAGCCTGTTTCCTAATCGTCTTATTGTATGTATGTGTGTGTGTGTTTGTGAGAGAGAAAGGGGGGGACCCCTAGTTCCATTAACTGTGAATCTAGTGAGACACAAACTTGTGATGTCAAACATAAGAAAACTAGGCTTATGCATTCAACTTAGTAAGGTGCTGGAAAACCACATAACAGTGCTAGGAAATTGCATTTTTGTTGTTATAGACAACAAACACATTCATAATGATGGCTCTAAATGCTGCGGAATAACTAGTTTACGCTGGCACGTGAAAAAATGGACGTTACTGTTTACTCTACGTGCCCCATTCATGTTTACACATGTATAGACATGAAATATATACACTATATGGACAAAAGTACTGGGAGAAACCTGTATTTCAGGGTTTGGCCTAGGCCTCTTATTTCCAGGTTAATCTGATTCTGCATACCCAGACATTTTGAACAACACCATGCCTCCAACTTTGTGGACACAGTATGGGGAAGACCCTTTTCCATTCCAGCATGACTGTCCCAGTGCACAAAGAAAGCTCCATAAAGACGTGGCTGGATGAGATCAGTGTGAAAGAACTTGACTGGCCACACAGAGCCCTGACCTCAACCCCATCCAACACCTTTGGGATGAACTGGAACGGAGAATGCGAGACAGGACTTCTCGTTCAACATCAGTGACTGACCTCATAAATGCTCTACACAATGAATGGGCACAAATTCCCACAGAAACCCTCCAAAATCTTGTGGAATGCCTTCTAGGAAGAGTGGACGCTGTTATAGCTGCACAGGGGGGAGCAGTTCCATATTAAAGTCTATGCATTTAAATAGATTGTTGGTGATTATAGTATTATATTTATCTTTATTTATTTGCTTATTTACTTAGTCTGTTTAAAAATTCAAATGACTCTATTTGAAAGGAGCAAATGTTTGCTTATCCAAGATTGGAATTTTAAATTCGAAATTACGGGATGGGGTGTGTATGAAAGCAGTAGATGAAGGTGTGTATGATGCTATTTGATGGAGGAAAGAATTGGATGGAGGGATATGAAAGCAGTAGATGCGGGTATGTATGATGCTATTAAATGGAGGGACGAATTGGATGGAGGGATATGAAAGCAGTAGATGGAGGTGTGTATAAAAATTGGTTCTCCATTATGAAACACGAACCATGACGTTATCAAAGACAGAGCGCGTGCTGTGGCTCACGTGACTGTGGCCATAAGTGACCGTGCAGTCAGCTGATGGTAGCAGTTTGCCCCAGATCCAGAGAGGAGCTCCAGCACAAACACATTACAGCGGGGCTTCACACACAGTAGGAAACAAAATGAAGGTCACTGCTCTGCTGCTGTTGGCCTTGTTTACCTGGTCTTCCGACGCTATTGTCAGGTAAAGTCCTGTATCTTCATGTTTTTACCCCAGTCCTGTACAAACATAACAGTTAGCACGTTAGCTAGCCTGTCTGCATTCCCTTTTAGCTAACTTTGATAGCCAAGGTTACCAAGCCTACACAATAAGTAAACAAGTTTACTATATTTGGTGTGGTTGAAACAGTTTGTTTTTGTAGTTTAACGTGTGTAATTTATGTTTTGGTGTGTATCTGGACGTTTGTGACTCAGCAGAAGTGTCTCCTATCTAACAAGATCTCGTCCAGCTCATGTACACAAAGGCTGATTGTGAAGCAGAGTGAGACCTGGTTATCTGCATTAAAACATGAGCTGAAAAGGAACAAATAGAAAAAATGATCACAATCGAGCACTAATAGAGCTTTATAGAGGTTCTCTAGCTGTCAAATTAGGTAGAACTCAGTTTAGGAGCAGGTTGTTTAACGTTACTTCAGGAGTGCCCTCTGTGTGTCTCTGGAAAGGGTTTTTTTGTTATGTAAAATAGAGTTTTGTTAGTATAACTCACTATAGAACTTATAGAACTTAAAATCACATTGGTCCTGTTTAAATAATGGATCCTGCTTTAGGATGCCTGAAGCATTTATATTGGATTTCAGCTGGTGGCTTAGTGGTCAGGGAGTTGCCCCTGCCATCGGAAGGTTGGGGGTTTGAAATGACTGCTAGTGGCACCACTGAGGTACCCTTGAGGAAGGTACCATCAAGACACTGCTTCCCAGGCAGTGCATCACTGGATGTTCAATGCTTCACTTGGTGAAAGGGTTAAATGTAGTGAAAGAATTTCACAATGTTCACACTTATGTGCTGAGACGTGTGGTAATGCGTGAGTACAAGGTGCCACTTTACTTTTACTTTACTTAATAGAGCAGTGGGAGGTGTTTTGTTTGCTTGCCAGTAGCTGATCTTGTGTTCTCTACATTGCCAGTATTGCTAAAGGGTTTCTTAAACCCTGACAATTCCTGGAAACTAAAGTTTTTTTTTTACTCTTTTATATCAAGTGAAGGGGAGAATTACTCTCCAGTGTCATTTTTAGCATTTCATTTCTTCATAATGAAATGAATCACCTGCTGGAAAGTGCAGTGCTGGGGAAAATTCCTTGTTTACTGCAGCTGGTGTTGTGGCTGAGAGTCCTTGGTGTGGGGTGAGCTACTTCTGCAAAAAAATAAACTAGTGGTTATGTTTATCTTCATTTTTGAATGTCCTTCTGCAGGATCCCGCTAAAAAAGTTCCGCTCCATAAGGCGTTCCATGTCAGACTCGGGACGAGCTGTGGAGGAACTGCTGGCTGGCTCTGGGCCCACAAAGTACAACCTGGGTTTCCCATCCAGCAACGGACCCACTCCTGAAACCCTTAAGAACTACCTAGATGTGAGTACAGCCTTCAGCCCTTTAAACTGATATGCCTTAACCATGCAACACTAGCCTGTTTGTGCTCTTTTGCCCTGGTTCACTAAGCTTGTTGAGTGATTGTAAAGAGTAGGCCCCTAATCGTTTTCAGAAGACTTGTACTTGACCTGATTCCTCAAAATCTAATGTGGGCATAGTCTGAATGTCACAAATGAATTTTATTGTAGTTTTGCACTGACGGTACAGTTAAGACTAGAGTTAATCCACCTGCCTTTTAATAAGCTGGTCACCTGTTAAATGCTGACGTATTAAAGCATTTATTAGCATGAAAACATTCAAAGACCAGTGAAAAATTGATAATTTATGCTCTGCTATACAATTCATTCAGTGAAATCCTTTACAGTTCATCTGTCTTAGTGGCACAACATAAAAGATCCAGTTGTTTAATCATTGACCGGTTAGGTATGTTTTGTGAAACACCTTGCTTTTAAACCGCTACTAAACTTCTTTGTGAGAACATTACTGCCACTGCAACCGCGAGTGTAGAGGTTTTTTTTTTTCTTTTCACTGCTTTTTTTTTCCCCTGAGCAAACAACTTGTACCGGAAGGAAACTGGTCAGACGTTTAGATGTGTCAGTTCTGTAAATTAACATAATTTGTCATACTTTAGGAAAGAACTTTCAGATTGTCCTGCATAGCTGAGCTTAGCAAAAATGAGCTCTGTTTGCTTTGTCATGTTTTGAAAGAAGAAGTATTTGAGTTTTACTTCTCTATGGTATAAGCAATAATGAACTGCAAGGCAATAATGACTGCTTATCATAAGACTGTTTGTCATGCCACCAGTTAAAAAAAGGCCTACCACTGCTGTGTCATGAGGACCGGCACAATCGGATTTGGCAACAAACTGGTGATTTTATTGCCAAACAATAACTTTGTAAACAACTTCTGGAAAATAAGTTGGTATAATTGCTTTATTGTGGAATTTAGCGTATGATGCTATTTAGACATATGGATATTGTTTGAGATTTTGAAAGTTGCTTTGTTTTCTTTTAAAAGGCTCAGTACTATGGAGAGATTGGTCTTGGCACTCCAGTCCAGAGCTTTACAGTGGTGTTTGACACAGGATCCTCCAACCTGTGGGTGCCCTCTGTCCATTGCTCCCTCACTGACATTGCTTGCTGTAAGTACTAATTTAGTCTCTGTTTAGGAAGTATATTTTTGGGTAACTGGTCTAGCATGGATTGATTACATACAGATATATGGCTACGATAAGACATTTTCTTCCACTTGCAGGATTGTCAGATCATCATTTTAAGCAAGCCAGTGACCCCATGCTTCATAAGTATTTATAGTCTATGCTGAAACAGAATATAATAGTCTTATGATTAAGCTGTAATTTCAGTATTGAAAGCATGTTTACTGAGGGTAAACAGTTGACTTTTGTGTTTTTTAAATTGTTCTTTCAAATGGTTGGAATCACTTAGCAAATACAATGCAAGTTACCAAATACCTTTGAAGTATACTGACACTTTTAAATACAGTGATTTAAGTGGCCATTATAGAAAAACAACCTCTTTGCAGCATTTATTTTATCTGCATTACTGTGGACATTATACTAGCAAATATGATGCTAAAATATTGCTTTTAAACCTGAAAAACTGTATCGTGGTGTGTCAAAATCAAAGTGTACTGGTTTAGAAGATGTATTGCAATGTGTTTTTGTCCACCCATCCCCCTGTTCCTGTTGCAGCAGGTTGTATTATGAATCCCTGCCAGGGTGTGGATAATCTGTGTGTAACTTGATTGTGCTATTGATTTTGCAGTGCTTCATCATAAGTACAATGGCGCCAAATCCAGCACCTATGTAAAGAATGGCACTGCCTTTGCCATCCAGTATGGCTCTGGTAGTCTGTCTGGATATCTAAGCCAGGATACTTGCACTGTAAGTATATAAAGGATTGTTTTTGTTATGTTATGTTTTGAGAGAAGCTTGATTTCAGGATTGTTATCGTTAGAACTATGGTTTAATTCAGTATTTTTCAACCTTGGTCCTGGGATACCCTTGCCCTGCAAGTTTTGGCCTTCTTTCTATTCTCAAATACTCCTGACAGTGAATTGATAAGCCCCTCTGTGATGAAGTGGGGAAAACCAAAATGTGTACAGTAGGGCTATTTCAAGAGCTGGAAATCACTGATGTAAATGTTGTTTTAAGTGAAGACTGGCTCAAACTGCAGCATTTATCTTTTAGATTGGAGATATTGCCGTTCAGAAGCAGATATTTGGAGAGGCCATCAAACAGCCTGGAGTCGCCTTTATTGCAGCAAAATTTGATGGCATCCTTGGTATGGCATACCCTCGCATCTCTGTGGATGGGGTTCCTCCTGTTTTTGACATGATGATGAGCCAGAAGAAAGTAGAGAAGAATGTCTTTTCTTTTTATCTGAACAGGTAAGTTTGTTTTTGTCATTATATCGTGTTTGTACAGCCACTAGGTTATCCCACTTAAGCACACAATATCTTGTATAGTTTATACTTAGATACATGTTAGTGAAAGGGCTGAATGAGAAGCAACGGCAGCATGGCTGAATTAAACATGAGCATGCTGGTTTGGTAAAGCTTAACTCCGTTAGGAGTTTGAACATATAGTTTAGCTGTTTGATTAACTGGAAAGGAACTGATCACTGGAGATCAAATCCAGTACCTAGCTAGTTTATCAAAACAGTACTTCAACCCCTTCTCCTTCTAATTATTACTGATTGCATTATCATTTTTGCCAGGAACCCGGATACTCAGCCTGGTGGTGAACTTCTCTTGGGTGGAACTGACCCCAAATACTACACTGGAGACTTCCATTACGTTGACATCACCAGACAGGCATACTGGCAGATCCACATGGATGGGTGAGGACTCTGCCCTGATGACTTGTCACATTGCCAAGCAAAGTCATGCTTCTGTTATTGTTTCAGAGGAAGTTATTGCTACACTAATGCTGATTCATTGAGCTTAGGCAAAAGAAAACTTCATGTGAAATGAAAGCCAGTTTCACATCCCTTTATTATGCAACATGGGGAGTAGTGCTGTAGTCAGTGGTTAGTGGGGCTGTTTTGATATGGTTCATTTGGCCAAGACATGAAGTGATGGAAGTGAAAGATATCCATTTTGCAGATGTCGCTAATTTGCTTTTATTATATTTTGTCCAGTTATCAGTTCAGGTCTGTCTACACGGAGTGCTTCTGTCTGTCAGTTACGTTTAAGCGACGTTAAGACTTGACTGACTTTTAAAACTTTTATAGGTCCAAGCGTAGACAAAGTTCATCAGCACTCATAAATCATGCATAGCGCAGCATTGTTTATTTTCACAGGGGTCTTAGCTATTTAGTTTTATTGAAGAATCTGAGGGACTTGTCACTGGATAGATTGTTACAGTGTGGTTGAAAGTTAGCAGGTGTTAATAGTGCTGTTTTGTCCCCTCTAGCATGAGCATTGGCAGCCAACTGACCCTTTGTAAGGGAGGTTGTGAGGCCATTGTGGACACTGGAACGTCTCTTATCACTGGACCCGCAGCTGAGGTCAAGGCCCTGCAGAAGGCCATTGGAGCTATCCCCCTTATCCAGGGAGAGGTAGAACAGTTATTTTTTGGT
The DNA here is from genome assembly GCA_037974405.1 of Brachyalestes nurse. Classification (NCBI taxonomy): domain Eukaryota; kingdom Metazoa; phylum Chordata; class Actinopteri; order Characiformes; family Alestidae; genus Brachyalestes; species Brachyalestes nurse. Next base: position 13,881,764 of record JBBPCY010000019.1, read on the forward strand.
TTAATCTACTATTTAAATATAAAATATACTGATAACTAATCAGATAGTTATATATTTTAAACATTACATTTTTAAAATATGCTGTTGCTAAGGATTTGTATGTTTCTTTGTAGTATATGGTTGACTGTAAGAAGGTCCCCTCCCTTCCTACTATCTCCTTCATCTTGGGTGGACAGTCCTACACCCTGACTGGAGAACAATACATTCTCAAGGTTAGTCACAAAGCAAACACGGCCCTGCTCTGTTTCATCAAAATTAATCTCATTAAGGGTAATTGTTTTGTAGGCAGACTAGTCACACGGCCTTGTCAAAGATAAACTATAAAAGCTAGATTCAGTCACTTGAAAGGTCACATGTTGTTGCAGCGACAACTAGGTCATGGTGTGAATATTTACCAGACTGGAAGAGTTTGTTAAGCCAACTTGTGTGTGTGTGTGTGTGTCTCTGTGTGTGATTAGGAGAGCCAGGCTGGTAAAGAGATCTGCCTGAGTGGTTTCATGGCTCTGGATATCCCACCCCCAGCCGGGCCGCTGTGGATTCTGGGTGATGTATTCATTGGACAGTACTACACAGAGTTTGATCGCGAGAACAACCGCGTGGGATTCGCTAAGGCTGTATAAGCCCAACCTGCTGTAGATGTTTTCTTTTGAAACAGAAAGGGTAGGGGAGGAGTTAAAGTAAGAGTAGGAAAGATTCTAAGAACTCTCCACATCATATCAGCTGCTTGAACAATAACTACATAGCGATATGATAGTGTTGTGTTTTGCACTGCGCTTTCTTAGCTTATGAAATTACTCCGTTATTGGTGGGCTTGAGAAGTCGAAGTGATTCAGGGAATGCTACTGCAGATATGGTAGAGAAATACTCTTGTGGTTTTATGCCGTTTTAAAGTTTTCACAATTTCGTCAATCATTTTTTAGCTACTTTCTTTTAATGTTTGCCTTTTGTTTGGAAATACCTCAGTGATTGAGAACAGTTGGATGAAATAAACATTTTAAAACCTGTTTTAACAACATATAATCATTTCATTTAATAAATTTGGTTTGTCTGTGGGTTATGGGCAGTGCTTTGTTTTTGACCATTTGTACAGGACTGAAAATTGAGATGTTTTGAAGTGTTCAAAACCACAATCGTTACTCCTGCCAGCATCATTTCTCAACTAAAAGTTGTGTTCTGTCTAAACAGCCATGTACACAGATAAAAGAGTTAAACAACTTACTCGCCTGCATGCCTTTTTTTTCTTTCATTTTTAATTTCAATGCAGAAAAAAGATTAAGAGCGTTTTTCATGGAAAATTAAATATTTACAGTAATTAGGCAGAGTCAAAAATCCATACAATGACAGTAAATGGGTAAACAAAAAAAGAACTAGCATTTGGGATTTGTAGCACTTCTTACCAAAAACATGTGTTGATATCCAAACTATTGTCAGATAAATATATTTATAATATAATATTTACAGAATACCTTAAATTTACAACATCCTGTTTATTCTATAAACAAATGAGAAATTAGGCACACATTTTTAGAACAATCATTTGGGGCTGAAGATGCCGTTCATACGATGTTGCACATTGTTATAGCAATTTTACCAAAAAAGTGATGTATTGCATGTTTTTTTCTTCCACATTTCAAACATACAGTACATTCTAAACTCTTCCAAAGCGGCTAAGCTGCTTCTAATCTCATTATTGATGGACAGTGACTGCCCTTACTTGTGACATGATTTATTTACAGCCATTCTACAGTACAGCAAAACCCACAGGCTACACAGCCACTCAGACATACAGGGAAGGGAAGGAGTGTTCACATGCGCACAGGTGATGTTTGCGGGTACGCTGAGGGTGAATCTATATCTACATTTATAATACAAGATGAATTACTGCTGTCAAGGCTGAAAACAGCAAACAGGAATGACAGTGGTTAGGTAGATGGAAAGGTTTGTGTATATTTGGATCACAAAGGGCCCATATTCTGCATTTTCCTACATATTCCTTTCACAAGTGAAATGAGGCACACTACTTTCAAAAAGTAGTTCAGGCTGAAATGTTCTGAAACTACTAAGTTTGGACTGAATTTCCACTAAAAGTCTGGAAAAAAATGTAAGAGGCATGCCATTAAATCATTTCTGTCACATCTGCTGCTGCAACTGCTACAGACTGCCAGCAGGAACACATGCTTTATCACTGCCACTTGAGTGGGTGCGTAAACATAGGCAAAACTGCTGTGGGCCACCATATGTAAATGTGTTCATGGTTGTGACATCACTACCATGATGAACTGAAACTGGACTGAATTTTCTTTTTTTCCAGCTTATGGACCGGGAAGTGAATGGAATGTTTTGATGTATTTAAATTGTTATATGGCTGATCAAATATTTCAAAAAGCAAGGATAGGTGGTTGGGCCCTTTAAGAAGTTGCAGTGAGACTGAGATAACTGGTTTTAAGGTGAGCATGTTTTTGGTCAGTAAGCAGAGGGGTTGGAGCGGGGAAAAAACGTTGGCGACCACGAGGTATGGGAAAGATGCACTTGACAGAGAAGGTTGCAGGTGTTAAAAGCAGTAAAATGTGATGAGTGGTGATGCAGAGACATCAGAGTGAAATGAAACAGCTTGTCCTCACAAGTCTGACTCAGGCATGTCCGGCATGTCAGCCATCAGATAACCGATGCTATAGTGACCGTTGGTGGCAGGCTCTGCTTGCGTTGAGCCACTCTGTTTGCGGTGGGTGCTGTTGGGAGGCATGGGTGAAGGCGCTTCGCTGGGGGTCTTTCCCTGGATCAGACTGGTGTCATCCCCTTCCTCCTCATCTCTGGTTCTGCTGGCTCTGCGCACGCTCTCCTTAATCATGCGTCCCTTCTTGTAGGAGATAGTGGACATGCCGCCTGCGTTCTCATCGATAATGTTGAAGTAGCGCAGCACAAATACTATAGGTACAGGCAGGATGGCGGCCACCACCAGCGTGATACAGACAGCCAGGCCCCATGGTGGGTAGCTGAGGGACTGCTCCTGAGCCTGAGACAGATACACAGCAAATGGATTATTCCAGCAAATACCACTAACCCTAATCCTGGGTTGAAGCCATTCACCAGTCCTGTTAATTTCCAGTATACAGAAACCTGTACATACAATACAACAGAGCTTCGGCATCAGTTAGTACTGCTAATGACAGTGACTGGTGACCAAATGTCATTATTCAAATGAAACTACACTAACTGGAGGCTGTTAAGTTCCATTAGCTTCCATGAATTGTGCAGCAGTCCTTTAAGGCTATTATACTGGTGGAACAGATGGTGAATTTGGTGCAATTCTCCTAATCTGAAACATTACAAAAGGCAGCAAAAGCTTTGTGGGACTCACCAGCTCCTGGATCCAGGCACTGTAGCTGGGAGGGGTCATGCCCAGCTGAATGACACTGGCACCCAGAAGAGCAAGGAGAAGCAAAGGGGTCACATACTTCCACATGTAGTAATAATAACGGAAGGGAGAGAAGCCCAGCATGTCCTTTAAATCCTCAAAGAACCTGAAGAGATTTTTTTCAAAACAGTGTTAGATATGAGATCATCAGCTCATGATTAAATGTCTGTACATGATCTAAAATGATGAAAAGTTCAGCTGTCCTAATAGTTCTATTTACAGTTAGCTATACTGCCAGATTAAAAAAGTGTATATTGGCAGCTTTGATAAAAAGTGAAAAGGTCATAAAAGGATCTTTATGGTTAATCTCAAATTGAAATAAAAAACTATACAGTAAAACAATCCACAAAATATAATTAACAACATCACAATTACACCTCATAGAAATGCACTTTACTGTATATAAACACAACATTATCCTTTATCATTATCAAGCTACTAAAGTGTGTAAAACAAGGTTCAACCTTCTATTCTGTTGTGCAATCTCTGTAAGACGGGGAATTCTGAGACCACCTGTTGTCAGTATTATTTTGTGAAATTACAAAGCAGTTCAGTTTGAGCACTGCTATACTCTGCTTTTAAGTAACTTATAACTGAATGACACCGTATATTAAACACTTCCGCCACTAGAGGGCACTGCCGACTCTCTTGAAAATAATTGCATGTAAAAACAGGACAAGAACATTTTACACACTAAAAACACTTTATGTAAACATGTAACATACTTGTCAGTGCCGTAGACCCAGGCCACAGCCACATTTTCCAGAATTACTACAATGAGCAAGGGCAGCGTGGCAGAGTAGTCATCAAACATGGCCACAAAATAGTTTCCTGATCTCTGAACAAAGATCAGGCCGATACTGAATGCCAGAAAACAGCAGCCCACTGTAAAAAAGGCCAGAAACAGATTGTGTAAATGACAGTTGTGAGCAGATTAGAAGATTGAAAGAATGTAAGATGCTAAACCAAGTTGTGTTGCATGTAGACATGTAAACCTATGTGTAAATGTGTTCATTTGTGTAGTCTTCGGTCTGACCTGCAAGGAACTCCTTCCGCACTTTGAAAGTGTCCACGATGGGTGTGATGATGCCCTCAATGGTACCAAACATGCTGCCCAGGCCCAGATTCACTAGCATGAGGAAGAACATGACTGACCAGAAGGGGGAGGCTGGGAAGTGTGTCATGGCCTCTGTGAAGGCAATGAAGGCCAGCCCTGTGCCCTGAACAGCCTGGGGGACAGAGAGAGAGAGAGAGAGGCTTCACCATTGAACTAAGAAGTCACAATGTAAAATATGTCGCTATACATAAATGTCACAAACTTAGAACATACATTTTTTTGCTAAAAGTTTTCTAGACCAGTTCTCCGGCTCCAGTTTGTCATTGTCTGCTGGGTTGATGGAATATTATAAACTAGTTTAAAATACAGTGACTCTTTTCAATCTAGTTTTATGTTAGAATCTAATACTAAAAAGACATTTCTTATATTTTTTTTAAATCTAGCAGGGATAGGCTCCAGCCCCCCGACCCCGAGTGTGGGACTAAGGGGTAGATAATGGATGGATGTTTGGATTTTATTACACTTTTTAAGGATCTACTGCAGCCCAGAGTGAAGAGCGCAGTCTCAACTTGTTCAGAGCTGTAACTGAATGTGCCACTAGAATCTGGATACTTAAGAAGTTGGGATAGACTGTTTATAAGTGTGGTGCTACTCTGACCTGCTTTGGTCATATACAAATAAACTGAAGCTTTCAGTTTTGCAGCTGCAATTTTAGTCAAGAATAATGAATTTGACTGTATCCCAAGTTTCATTTACTCTGTCATCAGCTTTTCAACATGCTTGAGTTCACCAAGGCGTGGAGGTGTGCTCAGAAAAGCTGACCCATACAAAGTCAGAGGTCGACTTGTGTTATGAATAGATCTGAGGTGCTCGGAGTGACTGCTGTCTGCGGTGACTTCTTTGTATGGAAGATGTGACATCACCCCAGCAGACTCCTATCACATGTATTTCTGTTTGTTTCATCATCTACTAACGCACTGCTAAAACCTCTCACTTTCCACCCACACTTCCTCTTCTACTTACACAAGCAGGATAAGGTTTAGACATGCTGCACCCAGCGTAGTCAGAAGATTTTACAAATGCAGCTTGCATTCTCTACAAAATCAATATAAAAGTTCCTTTTTGACCTATAAGACCTGTGTTCTAGATAATATGTCTTGTTTTTGCTTTTAGGTGATGGTACAAATGCACCAACTCTATTTCACAGCTCTTCATTTTTTTTGTACACAAGAAAAACAATGGTAACCATTTTGGGTCATTTTGTAATGCAAACATACATGCTTATTTTCCAAAACTGTTCTCTAGAAAAATGGTCATTTAAAAAGAAAAACAACACCACACTATTGTATCAGTAAGAGAAAATGAAAGCCTATAGCATTACGTAAACGAGATCATGTCTTTTTTAGGAACGATGAAGTGTAATTAAACAGTATTCAAGACAATGAGCAACAGCATGATGTGTATAGAAAGTTCGGATGTACAGTATTTGTTGTCCCCACACTTCCTGTGAAAATATCTGCTGAACTCCTCCCTACCTTGTTCAGCTCCTCTTTTATGTCACAGCTGTCCAGGCCCAGGCGGTGGTAATCGTTCTCCATCACGCCACGGATGATTTCGGTCATCTGCTGGTAGTCCTCGGTGCTCACATGGCTGAAGTTGATGTGGTGCGGTATCAAGTCGTGGCTTATCTCGTTACCTAGGTAACCGACAATCTTCTTTGTGTTTCTGAAATGTAATAAGACAAGACAGATGTTGATAGACCTTTCCACCTCTTTCCAATGTTGATCATTCTAAGGTCATCAAAAACCAAAAAGAACCTCGTGTTAGGTCAGCAGTTCTCAATTGTCTTTTTATTCTGAGGCTGCATTTGTGGGTATGGAGTGCCACAAAGCCCTTGAGAACCTTTTTCCATGTTTTCTATCTCTGACCTTCTCATTCGGAAGAGATAGTGTTGCTCTATGACATTTCCACCTTTTTCACATGGCCAAAGCAGAGAAGTTAAGAAGTAGAGATGTAACCTCTGGAATTATTCTGTGCCCACCATAATGCCCCCCCCCCCACAGTTTCTCGCTGCTACAATCACTTTTCACTCATTCCATACTTGAACAAGACGGACGGACACTAGGTGTTTGTGAACTTTCCAAAATCCCTGACACAATATGATTTTCCTGTACTGGCTTGAGAAGGGCTCAGGACTCACAGCTCGACACACTTGGTGATCATGATGTTAGCCTTAAAGCCCAGCACGGCAAACACCACCAGAGTGGCCAGCACAGAGGTGAAGAAGTTGATGAAGGAGACCAGCACGGCGTCAAAGTGGCAGTTGTTGTCCCGCTTGTTGTAGCTGGAGAAGGCGATGACTCCGCCGAAGCCCAGGCCCAGAGCGAAGAAGACCTGAGTTGCAGCCTCCCGCCATACTTTTGCCTCCAGCATGATCTCCAGCTGACAGAACAAGTACACACACATATTACCCATCACAGTCTGACTCCAGTTAACCACACTGAGACAGACCACGGCCTTGAGCAACTACACCTGTGAACCATGTTTACAATTTATACTGATCACAAAAGTGTCTTTTTTTATGAAAATTCAATATACACATTGTTATACATATCAAACATTACTACATACTTATGTAAATAACTTGAGTCACAATGAGAGAATCTGGCCTTAACTATGTGGGGAACTTCAAACATTTTGGAGTGAAATACTAATTTATGAATTAACTGTGGAAATTCTATCATTGGATGCCAATTTTTGTTTACTATATAGATACAACACCAAACAAAATGGAAATGAATAGATCTTTGTTTATTACAAGCTAAATGTATTATTGCCTCAGGATGGAGAGGCACACAGAGATCACTGTCTATATCATGTTTAAAAGTAATGTCTGGCCCTAGAAAATGTCAGATGAAAAAACAAAAGAGTTTCTAAAATATGGGCACCTTTTATACAACTTATATTGACTTCGATATTACTAGATAAATCTAGAATTCCATCTTGTGGTCAAATCTTTTGGACTGTCTCCACTAACTGAATGACTGATACTTGTGGGCCAGCAACATTAAACAGCAATTTAACAACATTGTTATGGATGATAATGACATAAGTGAAATGATGTGAATTGCTTTCTAGGCCTTTACTTTGAAATTATTTTTTTGGAATTATTTACTTAGTTATTCTGTATTTCTAATTGTATTTGTTTACTCTTTTTATGTGAACACTTTTAATAGTAGTTAAATCGTGTGTTTTGTTGTCTCTATTGGTTTGGTTATATTTGCTGAAAGTGAATCAAAATAATTCTGACAAAAAAGATATAAAATAATGTGTAAGTGTTAATGTCACTTTACTAAAACTATTTAAAAGAAAAGAGCACAGGAACATGTATTACAGTGAACTGCTGTTCCTTTGCCTCAAAATCCCATTTTACATCAGAGGAAGCAAAGATGAAAAGTTACTGCGAGGTAAGGAGTGTTTGGCTGTTCTGTTACACACACTCTGAAAATCTTTGACGTGAGCGGAAACAGTGATCTGACATGTGACAGCATGGTGTGTGTGTATGTGTGTGTGTGTGTTATGTAAAGTAGCTGGCAGAAGTACACAGGCTGCTGAGATGCAGGCTGTCTGATGAAGGAGGAATTAATTCATTTCTGGATCCTGCCACGCTACAGACGCAGATGCATGCTGGGAGACTAGACAGGACAATCTCGTTTCCATAGTTACTTGTATTGTTTGCTGCCTTCCCTGGGAGTGCATGTAGGGGCACATGGAGGAATTGCTGATGAACAATTTGGGAGTGATGAGGTAATGAAATGCAGGGGCCGTGTTTGAGGTTCCGCATGTTAAATAAATTGCACTAATCCGTTGTTGTGATCGCTGCTCTTGTGCTAGTGACATTAAGATTTTGCATGGAACTGCACACACACACGCGTACACACATACACACACACACACACACACACACACACACACTCACTTTGGGGGTAAACATGTGGGCGATGCCATCCACAGAGCCCTTCAGCAGGAGGGCCCTCACCAGGAAACAGATCAGCACCACATAGGGGAAAAGGGAGCTGAAGTACATCACCTGCAGACAATCAGAGCACAGCATGTCACTGCCACACCAACTGTTAAATCTCAGGCAAACAGTAAAACGCAGCATCTTCGAACGTAAAACATAACGTCAAGAGATCCCCAACTGCACTCAGCAGGCCACTGAATGCATCTGAAAGAAAAAAAACAGGGCGCTTTGAAGTAGAAGCTATTTTTGTGTACGTGCTGTTGGAAAATTTGGAATAACTGTCTGTCATGATGGCACTTCAGAGGCTGGGACACTACTGCTGTGTTACCAAGTATGGCCTGTAGGGGGCAAAACAGTCCTCTGCACCCTGGCTTGCGGGTGGCTCATCATTGTACATGGATCTCATGTACTTTCCTTAATCTTTCCCTCAACAGCCCTCCTCTGAAGGATGCTTAGAATAAGGAAAGAAATGGTGTAAACCCTTGTTTTTGGAATGACGCTCTAATTGATTGTGAGTAATTGTCAGCATGCAGCAATGAGTAACAGCACTCAAAAAGATGAATGCAAACATCTGAAACCTTACTAACTAGTGTTTTAAACTAAATAATATTAAATAGGTTTGGCCCAAAACAGCTATTAAGCAATCTTGCCACGATCTTCTATTCCTCTCAAAGACAACTGTATCTTATATTGAACTAAGAAAAATTTTATTGTCACTGTTAATGTAAGCTTTTTCCATTTAACACTGAAGAAAACCTTGAATCTACAATAAATAGTAAAGTTTAAACCTAAAGTTTTGACACAATGTAAAAAGCATTTTAGAATTATATCAAAAATACAGTGGAGATCCAAGGCTTTGTTCCAATAGCAAAGTTCATTTCACACTGTTACATACATTATATTTTATACATTATATTTATGAACAATAAATAATAACAAACAACAAAGCAACAATGACAACATTTAAACGTCCTTAAAACAGCATATTCCACCTACAATTAGCTCAGTGTTACAGGTTCACTTCAATCATTGGAACGTGCAATCAGCAAGTCATGTTACCACTTCTGAGAACAATACTAAGAAGGTTAATGAAAGATCAGTTTAAAAAAAAAAAGAGAAGGCGAGGGGGTGAGGGCAGCTGGCCTCTTTTAGTTTTATTTTATAAATAGCCAAATAAACTCAGATAAATGCCATTGAGAGAAAGACCAAAAAAGACTAAATTACAAGACAAGATTTCACTAAATTACACGATAAGATTTAATGATGCCTTGTGGTTCACCACAGTTGAATCATGCATTTCTAAAGGGGTACTTTTACAGGAATTCAATTAAATCTTCTGCCTTTAGATGAGCCTTTCCCCCTTTCCCACTCAGTTTCCCGCTCCAGACATACTGTACTTGGCCACCCTTAAAAAGTGGCAATTTGCCTTGCCAACAGATTGTTCACTTTGCCAGTGAGAATAGTGCGCGAAAAACCATGGCAACAGGCGGGTTTTTTTTGTTCTCTTTTTAACACGTGTGCACACACGCACACACACACACACACACACACACACACACACACACACACACTTACACACTTGTAAAAAAGATCAGAAAAAAGCATGTCTGTGTGGGATTTCTTTTTCTTGAAATACGCTTTTGTGGAAACTGTGAATGGGACATTAATATTCTTTTGTTGTTAAGCTTCAAAGACCTCCCTGACCCCCTTCAGTCTCGAACACAGTCCAGGCCCAGAGCTTCCCCTACTATGCTGGCAGGCGGAGGCCCATACAGAGACAAAGGGGCCACCCTCACTGTAATAAGCCAACCAGCACACCGCCGGACCTGGAGGACATTAATGAAGTGTGCTTGATCATGGAGCTCTACTCTCCATACTGCTGAATATTTTGGTGAATGATTGCATTTCAGTACATCCCTTCATTTAATGAAAGTCTCCATCTTAACCTTTCTGGTCTGATGATGATGTATAGAAAAGAGTATGTTCAAGCAATTGGTGTGGATTGAGTTACTGAGACGAAGCCTGGACTGGTAAAGAATGCACTGTTTAGAGCAGGGGTGCCCAAACCTCTCCAGAAAGGGCCGCTGTGGGTGCAGGATTTCGTTCCAACCAAAAAGAAGCCACACCTGAGTAACTGAAAACCAAGATCAGCTGATTACAGAGGTGGAATCAGGT
>JBBPCY010000019.1:13904271-13923282 GCA_037974405.1 Brachyalestes nurse
AACCACACTGTTTTGAAATATAAAATTTTCATATAATAAATTTGAAAGAATTACTTTACACTGGCAGGTTGTTGCACTGTCCAGTAACAACCTGTCATAGTCTACTTGCCTTGGGGTTGCGTTAGTACAAGCTCTTTCCTTTGTCATCGTTCTCTTGCTCTTTCTCTCTCTCTCTCTCTCTCTCTCATGGCTCTCTCGCTTGCTAGCACAGTAATCATTCTGAGAGGATGTACAGCTCGTATGAATTGTTCATGCATGATAGTGAGCTGTTATTTTTCAAGCTTCATTTCATCTCTCAGCTTTTCTGTCAAATGAGCTTTTCTGCTCCACCTTTTCATGGCTGTGTCTTCACCAATCAGTGCCAACCTAAGCGGGCAACAATATTGATCTGGCCTGACTCTGCATTTCAGATCTATGTAGGACGGCCTCTCTGCCCTGTACTTTAGTGGAAGCAAGTAGATGACCTCTATTGAGTGCTACGACTATGGCTGTTACCAACATGGGCGCGATTATCATTGAGTACTGTCAGCATTAGCAGCTAATGAATGGAAACTAGCTCATGGACAGTCAGAGACATCCATGCATCCATCCATGCATCTACACATCCATCCAGGCATTCTGTTGAGTAAAGTGAAAACATGCTCACTTTGTATCTAATGACATATGAGCAACAGAAAGACAAATCAATACCTACATTTTATTTTGGACAAAAAAAATGATATTATTCTTATTATTATATTCAGCTGTGGACCTGAGATTGTTGCCAGTACCTTCCTGAATCCACCACCATGGTCAACATGTGGAAACGGTTAACACAAGGGATCATGAGCATCTTTTAGCTTTTGCCAAATAAAAACATGTCAAGATGTGGGATAAAGAATGAATGACAATCAGAATATATTTATTTTCCACTTTCAAGTCAAAAGCTTAGCTTTCCAGTCAATGCAGTCCAACTTTGGACATTAAGCTTCATACTAGCCTGTCACTTTTGTTTCAAAGACCAACAGGCAACAGCCTACAGCCAATCAGAACAGAGGTTATTTTCAGACATCATTATAAATCATTTACACATATCAGGACTTTTTGAATGAGGTGGGATAGCCAGTCAGAACAAAGGTCATTTACATATATCATTCTTAAACTGAACAGCCATTTTTCATTCCAAAGAATAAAGAATAAGCAAATGTTTTAAAAAGGTAACATAAAATTGAATTATGATTGCTTTTGGAATGAACAGCCAAACAAACACTCATAAGCAGACATAAGGAGGCATACATATAATATAAAATAAACATGTAGGATATGGGCACATATAAACCATTTAGTTGTCATAGTACATTTCTTAACAGCTATAGTTATTGAAGGTCAAAAGGGAAGGAAGTGACTTATGGGAGTATGTATGTTTTTTCCTTCTTCGCAGTTGTCAAGGCAACTATCCTCTACTAGTCTGACGACCAGAAGTATGCAAAGGCATGCGACTAGAGTGAAACTGAACTTATTATGTCTTAAGAGTTCTTTAACCATTGTAATTCCACACGGCATGTGACGCACATCGATAATGCTCTCGTTTTCCATTCTCAAACCCTTTCTACAGGTAGCAGTTTAGGGATCGTTTAGAAGCTTGTGATAATGACAAACACTTGGTCAGTCACAGATGGCAGGTTGCTCTCCGTACCTGCTCAATGATTAATGCCTTACTCTGAACCTGACTCTAGTAATCTGATGCTCCTTTGCTGTCACGAGTTTTACTGACCAGCGGTTTTGGCACTAATAGGCGGTCAGGTTAGATTTGTTTCATATTGTGCGTCATACCAAAGCAAAGTAAAGCATACTGACGAAAGGTCATCAGGACCCTGATCACTGAAGAAGGCCTACTTTCACATGGACAGTTTACGGCAAAATATAACTCAGCTTCTTCATCTACGACTTTTGAGTCCTTAAAATAGGATCAGTTTCAACCCAGTAAAACCAACAAATTTCTTGTTTCAATGCCTCAGTGGTGCCTGTACTGGTTGTGTTGCCAGAGTTTTAATTTTACTGTACTGGCAGTCAGCAGATGTTGTAGTGTGTTATGTGGGTGTTTAGAGATGTGGGAGTACCACATTTCACTTCCAGTTATCTACAGTCATATGAACAAATTTGGACACCCCCATTCAAAGTGCATGTTTTGGTGATTTCCTAGGTGAAAATAATTTGACAGCCTATACATAAGCAAAACAGCACACAGAAAAGAGTTAAATGTACAGAAGTGTGTTTACTGTAAACAACGTATATTTATTTTTGCTTAAACTAAGTGAAGGACACTGTAATCTGATCAAAACCTTTGCATGTAACTGCATGTATCACTTCAGGAGACAAAACATACATACAAGCAGAAATCAGAGAATAAAAAAATGAAAAGTGTCTGGCACAGTATACTGCATTCCTGTGCTCAAAAAAACAAAGGCTGAAGTCAAACTTTGTAGCTCTGGGAGTTATTTCAGAATGACTGAATAAATCAATGTATGAAGAATACATTTGTATATAACATGACAAAATCAGTGATTCAAAAGGATGTTATTGTGTCCTACTATCGTATTCAAAAGTTATTATGGAAAAATACCTGATAGTATTAAATACAACATATTAGGGATTGAGTATAAATGTGGAATGCTCATTTAAATGTGGAATGCTATTTTAAATGTGGAATGTGGAATAAAAAAGATGGAAGATGGAATTTGTGAACAGATAGCAGTGCTCTCTCAAGCTCTTGTTGAAGACGCCTGACTGTGAGAGGATTAATTACAGTGTGGTGTTAAATCGTCTTTATTATGCAGGAAAATTGTCCACTGTCTCAGAGTTCATTTCAGATATATGGTTTTCAGAGCAAAAAGTAGCGGGAGTCCTGAAGGCATTTATTGTGATTGTAAAATCACAATAAAAAAAACTAAAACTGATCATTTGAGAAAGTGCGGTAACTACAGGATGTAGGCAATCAACAAGAGTAAGATGCATTTGTAACAACATTGTGAGTACTGTGGATGAACATATGCCATTGTTTCAATGCATTATAAATGCACAGATTCATGTGGCAATTATATTCGCACTGTATAGTAGTACATTTATGTCCCATGATCATGTTTTCATTTAGGTAAAATGATTATGTAAATGCTGATTGATACTCATTTTAAACTTGTGGATCAAGTAGCGCAGGTAACTAAATGATAACCGACTAACAGTACTTAATTTCTCTTTAGGTTGATTATTCTGAACAAACTGACCAAACTGATCCTCTTAGCACCATGCCAAGGAATTATGCAGTTTTGATATCCAGCACCTCACATGGATTTGGGCGTTAAACTTGTGTGTCGTCCACAGAGGACTGACTGGATGACGTTTCAGCAGTATAAGGGGATGTCAGCCTGTGTGGAGGAGTCAGACTGAGTTAGCTGCAGAGACCCAGTAGCAGAGTGACCTTTATTTCAGCCCACAACCTGAATGGAAACGATCAGCTTGAAGAGACCAGATAATGGCTACAGACCAGTAACAGAAAACCCTTGACAGTGCAAACACAGGGACACTATCCAAACTTGAGCTCCGTTTGGAGCCAAGCTGCCTTTGACTGGCCTAATCTGCAGTGTAAATCTGCAGCCTCGGCCTGTCTGGTCCCTGTCTGGGTTCTGTGCTCTCAGACAAAAAGCTCTGGACACCTTGCGCACTGACAAAGGGGTGTATTCCACTCTCCTCTAATCGGAGTGGACAAGGCTTGCTGATGGGGCCTTTTTGAGCAATTGAACTTAATGAATGCTTCTTACGAACCTGGTGAAACATGGACAGTTGGGTTGACTACAACAACAGACTTTAGCATAGCGTGTGAAGTTGTGCAGCCACACAGAATAAACCTATGTGGCATTTTTAATGTTAAGGTCAATGTTTTGGAATATATTCTCCTTGGCATTCAGCAAAATGCCTGGGCCAGTCCTGGGCCAGGAGGTAGTATTGTTACAGATCTCTTTGTTGAACACAGGTTAAATCTTACCTTGCTTCAAAACAAATGTATTTATATGTTTCTGTGGCAGACTGTAAGACACCTCAAGCTAAAATCTATAGACGGACTAAAAATCCCCTTATTCATGCTAACACAGGATGTCATATGCAAATAGGCTACTTTCTGATGAAACATCCACTGTTAGTTACACCTCTGAGAGATAACAGCATACATCACCACATCAATGATGCAAATGGTTCTTATATTACTGCAAATCTTATAATATTGCAGTATTTGAAATTAATATTGCAAGATTCTTAACAAAGTGTAAAGGTTCAAAAACACAGTCACTGAAATCAAGTAAAGTCCAGAAGGTGTTTACTGTCATTTCAATAATACACAGAGAACATACACACTAAAACAAAACAGCTTTGCTTGAGGACCATGGTGGAAAATGGAAAATGGCATGAGAACAGAACAGGACTACATAGAGTGTAAAAACTATAAATCAAGTGATGGTGGCAAGTGAGGGTGAAGACAGAATTGTGTCAGATATTGTGTCTTTGCTTAGCTTAACTGTGCAAAATTGCAAGGATTTTTGAGGCAAGGAATAATACTGTACAATAATAATAATATAGTTCAAAGATTGCCATGAAAATAGCAATGTTATAACATTATAGCATTTTCTTAAATTTGTTGAAAATTTCCAGGCAGGCTAAAGAGATTAAGCCTTATTATTTTTAGTAGCCTTATTCCTGAGGCTGATTGAAATGGGGGCTGAAAATTACAGCTTTTTCTAAAAGAAGCTGAATGCTTGATGTGATTTTTTACAGTGGCATTTGTAAATCAGTCTGTAAAACCTTTGGCATTGTCTTGACACAATGGTGGAGTAACCAATGATGCTACACAATATTCTCTTAAATCATATTCTACAAATCATTTTGGAGTTTGTGTTTTAGCATTTTGTCTGATTTGTTTAAAATACACTACATGGACAAAAGTATTGGAACATACCTGTTTTTCAGGGTTTGGACTAGGCCCCTCACTTCCAGCTGCTTCCAGGTCACTGTTTGGAAAAGACACTTTTCTTTTCCAGCATCACTGTGCACCAGTACACAAAACAAGGCCCATAAAGACGTGGTTGGAAGAACTTCTGGCCCATACTGAGCCCTGACCTCAACCTTATTCAAAACCTTTGGGATGAACTGGAACGGAGATTGTGAGTCAGTCCGTCCCGTCCAACATCAGTGCCTGACCTCATAAATGCTCTACAGAATGAATGGGCACAATTTCCCACTGAAACTCTCAAAAACCTTGTGGAAAGCTGTTATAGCTGCAAAAGGAGAACCAACTTCATATTAAAGTCTATGTATTTAAATACAATGTCATTAAAGTCACTGTTTGTGTATAGGTCAGGCGTCCCAATATTTTTGTCCATATAATGTAGTTTGTCCCTCGCGCCACCCCATACCGCTGGTTTCTATAGCAACACCGTTACAGAGAGACGCGAGCAGCCTGTCAGTGTTAGGAAACAGAAGAGCCAAATGTGTGGATAAATGTCTTAATTATACAAATGTACTCCAGACTCTCTCCAGTAAAAGGTATTTTGTTGAATGTTTTTTTATAATCATATGGTACGCTGTAATGAAACTGAAATGCATTGTTTAGCCGTTGACCTCTACTGAATGTGTTTTCTGAATTAGAAAATGTAACTTACCTGTTATGTTAAATAGTCTAACTAAAGCCTAATTTAGCTATGCAGACCTCCTTCTATGCCTTTTCTAACCTTTCTGGAAGATTTGTCTACAGTTACCAGTTTGAGGTTGTTGTTTTGTAGTAAAAAAAGTTTGAGGTTGTTGTTTTGTTGTTTTTTGGGTGGAAACTCAGTTCAGTCACCAGTATTTAGTTACTAATTCCTTTTGTATTTAATATTATTGTTAACAATACTTTTACTTGAGCCACAGCTGCTCTGGAATTAGTCAGATTAGTGAGCAGTATGAAATGATCCAGCAGTTAGTTTTAGCTGGTTTATACTACATATAAAAGAACCCAAGCAGAATAAGAGCTCCATAAAAGTGAAGTTTATTTGGGAAAACTGTCAGTAGTGAGTAGTATCAGTATACCTGATAGACTTTCACCAGTGTGATTATTATGAAAGGATGGACACAGAAACCATAGAACGAGCCATTGATGAGGAGCTGGAAAAGCTAAGCCTAAATGAGAACGATGTGGATTCAGAAAATGACACAGACACTGAAGAGTATTTTACTGTAAATAATGGAGAGGTGCGTATCAAAAATCTTTGTCTTTTGCATCATGTAACACATTTAGTTATATATATAACGTTAGTTTTTTAGTCTTCCTTAGTCTTCAAGTAGTTGACCATCTTCTGTGATATCTATTAAGTCATTGTTTATGAGGTTAATGTTTTCAAAATACAGCTGGAGAATGACTTTCCAGAGTCAGTGCTCACCTACTTTGAAGCTTCCCGTAACAGAGTGAATACATTTGAGCAACTGATCATTGAAGATCTTGATGAAAATGGTGAGGCTCATTGAGGAAATTATATATATATATATGTGTGTGTGTGTTTTGAGCTGGTAAATGTTTTTCTCTTTTATATTGCATGCAGATACAACATATACTGACCTGTCACACCAAAATCAATTTGACGATCCTCTCTATAAACTTGGCCCTGAGGAAGATGTCATGAAGCTGAAGGAAAGGGTGAGACATGCTGCTGAATGACTGCAAAAAACCCTGAGTCATTGCTGAGGAAAGGAATGGCTGTTGAATTTATTGATCAATCTTGGTGTGAACTGCAGTGTAAGGCAGAAATGAATCACAGAAATGACTGCCTTTTACATCACTTGAACCAAAAGGCTAGGTTTTAACCTAATGATGCTGGTGCATGGTTTATGGTGTCACAGTATGACAGTTAGAAGTGTGATTTGTATGTGTGCATTTTCTCTCAGATCCTTTCTGAAATTGAGGAGCATGTAGCCCATCCATTTGAAGATGATGATTTCCTGGAAGATACTGAACCAGCACATGTGGATGATGGTTTGTTTACATAATGATATTCAATGGGTTATGGTCATAAAAAACTACTTTAAAAAGTAATAACATCTTGCAGAAAAGTGCATAATGGAAAGAGAAGAAAATGAGAGCAAAGGGAAAGAAATATAGAGAAACAAGAGAGAAATGGACAGGAATCAGAGGAGAAAACACTAAGAGAGAAAGACAAAAGTTAAGGATGATGCAGAAGAACTTGGTGGTCACTGGCGGTCTCTGAAGATAACAAGAACACAAGAATGTGCTATGAAGAGTGGTGAAAAGGGGGATAAAAAAAAGAGAAAGGGAGTCGAATTTGAACAATTGCCCTTACCTTTTTTCTCACTTTTTTCTGAGTTTCATGACATTTTGTCTGCTTTGTTTACTAATTAGATATTTCCTATGTAGTATAGGTATATGTAAACGTTTTGCTCTCCTTAGATAAGTGATTGACCATGCAATCCAAATATTAGCAGCTTTTCCAGAACGTTCCATCTGATACCACTAGATGCCACCCTTGTGAAAATGTTTGTGTGTGTCTTGGTAACATTCTGTACATATAAGATTTGTGCTGATTTCAGAAATCAGAGATGATGTATACAAAGAGACTGAAAGGCAGCTCATTTTTGAGTGGAGAGAGCTGGAGGAAAGACAGAAAAAAGAAGAGGAACAGAGACTGGCAGAGCAAGAGGCTGAGAGGGAGCGTCATTTGAGTTCAGCAAGAGAAGAAAAGGAGCAAAAGCAGTGCAGAATTAAGAAGTTTGAAGAGGATCTAAAGAAGATAGAAAACACTGTGGTAATAACTAATGTGGAACCTCTAAGAAACCATTGGGTGCTGTTGGTGGTTATTTTGGGGTGGTAAAAGAGAAAAAACATTAACAAATGTTATATATTTTTTTTAATCTATTCATAGTGTGAACATCTTAAAGCTGCAGAAGGAGACAGTTACACTGAAGAAAACCTTCAACTTGAAGTGGCTAAACAGCAGGTGAGTTTGAAATTGAAATCAGTACATATTGGGCCTTAAGCTTAGGCTTCCTTCTTCAGATGCTGCTCCAACTCACACACCCTGTTCATCCTTTCTCCTCTTTCTTTCCATGAGTTCTTAAAGTTATTGAAATTTGAATTTAAGGAGAAAATTTGTGAATTTGAGGAGAAAAGAAATCAAATGGATGGGGTAATTGAAGGTACTTTGATTTATATTTTGTGTTTATTATTTTTTATATTAAAATAATACTTTTGATTATTTTAATAATAGAAGTTGATATTCTTTTTTACTTAACATTAGTACATACTTAATTCTGCTGTTTGCATGTTTGTCTCTCACTGTCCCCACCTGCCTCAACGTGCAACGTGTGAGTGAAATCGAATAATGCAGGTTAAAAAGTGGCAACCAAATCAGAAAAGTAGCGTTCAGTGAACAACTTTGTAACAGTAATTTAATTTGATCCATGTCTGACACTATGCTATGTTGGGACCTTGAATTACCAAGCACATACAGGAAAGCTTTTTTTAGAGTCGGCCTACTTCCACAACAGCACTTTGACCGTTAGTTGATCTTATGTTCTTTTCTTGTTCCTGTGCCCTTTATACTATAGCAATACAAAAGCTCTATTGCTATAGCCTTAACTTGTTTTCGTTCTTTCAGTATATATATATATTTTTTTTTTCAGTTAAACAGATTTTGTAGTTAGACAAATATGTAGTGTACACACTAAAATATTATTTTTGTCAACTAAAATTATTTGCTATTTTAGCCAGACTAAAATAGACTAAAATGATTCTATATGTAATATAGAATAAAAATAAAAGTAAAAAAAAATATGAACAAATTAAGATGTTTAGATTTTGTCAGATAAAACAGATAAAGGCGAATTTCTCATGTGTCTATTTGTGATCTCAGGAGGTAATCAAGAGATTAGAGGAGCAGATAGAGGAGGAGAGACATGCATTTGAGGCGACACATCAGGAGGAGAGGAGGAGAGCTGAGGAAAGACGCTGTGGGGCAACGACTAAGCTCCAGGCGGCCTTCAGAGGAGCACTGGTGCGTCGCTGGAGCAAGAATGAGCTGATCAGGAGGAGAGCAGAGGAGAGGAGGAGACAAGAGGAGATGAAAGAAATGGAAAGAAGGAGAGAGAGGGAGGAAAGGATGAGGAGGGAGCAGGAGGAGGAGAGAAGGAGAGCAGCAGAAGAGGAGCGGCGACAGAAGGAGGAACTGGAGAGGAGAAGAGCTGAGTATGAAGGAGCAAAGGAACGAGAGCGCCATCGACTGGAGAGAGAACGCAAGGCAGAGGAAGAAAAAAGGAGAGAGGAAGAAGCAAAGAGGATTGAGGAAGAGAGAAAAAGAAAGGAGGCTGAGGAAACAAAGAAAAGAATGGAAGAGGAAAGGATGGAGGAGGAAAAGAGGAGAGTAGAGGAGGCAAGGAGAAGAAGTGAAGAAAAACTGAGGAAGGAAGAAGAGAAGAGAAAGAAAGAACTCCAAACCGAACAAATGCTGAAAGGAGAAAGTAAAAAACTGGAGAAAAAGGAGAGGAAGACAAAGGAAGAAAAAGCAATAAAGAGAACTGAGGAGAAAGCTGGTCAGAGCATGGAGGAGAAAATAGTAAGCAGGGAGGAAAGGAGGACAAAAAATGAAAAGCAGAGAATGGAAGAGGAAAAGATGAGAGCAGATGAACAAAAATGTAAGGAGGAGAGGAAGAAGGAAGAAGAACTTGAGAGTGAGTTAATGCAGGAAGAGAAAATGAAAAAACTAGCAGAAGAGGAAAGCAAAGAGAAGGACGAGCAAGTGATAAAGACAAATGAGAGGAGAGATAGACTTGAATTGGAAGAGGAAACAACAAGACTGAATGTAAGTATAGAAAGAAAGTATACAAAGGAAGATGCAAAAAGACTTGATGATCAGAGATGTTCTCTAAAAACTGACACCAAGAACTCAATGAAGAAAAATAAAAATGGCGAAAAAGAAAAGAGAAATGCAGAGCCTGTTCCTCACCTATGCCCATCCGAGTCAGCTAAGAACCTAAATGGTGCCTTAGCAAGCCCTCCATCCACTAGTGATGGAAACCATCACATCTGTTCATCAATTACTATTGACAATAGCAGTGCCACAGTGGAGCCAGGTTCAGACAGGGCAGAGCTTGAGTTTGAAATATGTGGTGAGAAATCTGAAACGGACACTAGAGGGTGCCAGGACAACCTTGCAGATTCGGTGGAGAACTGTTCCTCAAGTTCCATGTGCCTGCCTGACAGCACAGAGCAGAAGAGGCTGGCCTGGATGATGAACTGCACTCCCTGGTCCAAGCTCTCCATGCAGAACAAGAGGAAGGGGCTCACAGAGCCACTTAGGAAGAGGAGGGTTAGAAGAACCTCAGTGCCCAGCCTGCCGCCTTTACCTTTGGGCACTGTCCTCAAGACTGGCCCCTGGAACACTCTTAGACAGGTAGCAGCTAAAAATACAACCCAAACAATATGATTCTCTCATTTCTAATTGAAACTAAATGAGCTTGTCATGCTGGTTTTGTTGTTCTTTATCCTTACGTTAATTCCTACGTTATCCCTACGTTATGTTTACTATGGGTGAGCGATATAATGTCATCATGATGCCTCATTTCCTCATAATAAGGAAATTACTATATGGTCGGTGTCATCAGTTCTTCCAGAAGGCTTAACGGCACCATTTTTCATTAAAAGGAGATTTAGGGTACACTCCCAAGTCCTTGAGCTCTCTGAAGTTTACTCTCTAAATGTTTGCTCTCTAAACAGTGTATCAAAATGTCACAAAATTATAATTCGGACATATTACTCAGCCCTGTGTTTACAGTCCTTGAAGTTACTTGCCTAATTTTCGCTGTTGTTTTTAATGAATATCAACACCAGGTGACTACAGTAACTCTTCAAGACTTGCCTGGCTGCAGTCTCTCTACCCTGTCTGAGTGTACAAGTCTGCAGTCTCTTACTCTCAGACGCTGTGGACTTCAGGCCCTGGAAGGACTTGACCAGTGTAGTGATCTTAGCTATGTTGATGTACAGGTATGCACTTGTTATTTGTATGGACACTTGGATTTCTACTCAAAGGTCTTATAACAGAACAAGCTTTCCCTGTCTTATATCTTTCTTTTTATATTAAGGAAAACAGCATCACATGTGTTGACCTTGGTAGTTTGCCCAGACTGGAGGTCCTCTTCTTGGGTAGGAACCAGCTCACAAGCATTCATGGTCTGGACGGTGCTGTTAACCTGGCTGGACTTCAGCTCTCCTACAACAGCATATCCCGCATTAGTGAGTAGTTTATTAAGACTAAGGCTAAAATACATGTCTTTACTATGTCCCTCTGTTTAATTTTATGTGACTTTTCAGATTCCAGACAGTGTTTTACAGTATAGTAACTAACTTTACTCTGAGATTCCAGGTTCATGGTTTTAACTTGAATTAAGACGCAGCCAAGCACTGATCAGATGTGACTGATAGACTGTGATTGGAACTAAATTCTATAAGAATTTCCATTTGCAGGATTACAGATGACTTCATAGGAAAGTGTGTTTTTGTCTGTATAATGTCTGGTTTTATCCACTAGAGGGCAGAATTGTCTCACCCTGCCAGATTTTTCCGGTTTCTACCTCTTCTCTAAAAACACTATGTATTCAAATGTGTGCCATTTCCACAAACACGTTTCTGTATTGAATACCCATGAATAAATATTTCATAAAGAAGAGGTTAAATGGCCCTAAAGAGTATTTTACTTTGGTGGTTGTTATGAAATCCCCCCCTTAGCTGAGACTCAAGATTAGGTTATGCTTTGGTTCATATTAGATTTCTGCTTGCTGCTATTTTATGGTCCACACACTATTTCACCTCATTTTTACATATTTATGTTAATGATGTCTTTTCTGTCAGGTGGTTTGGGAGCTCTGAAAAGGCTTCAGCGACTGTCAGTTGATCATAACCAGCTGATCAGCACAAAAGGACTCAGTGATGTATTCACACTATTGTATCTGGACTGTTCATATAACCATCTCAGCCACGTGGAAAGCATAGAGCACTGTGCCCTTCTCCACACACTGGACCTGAAAGGAAACAGTCTGACTGAGGTAAAACATAAACAATCTTTGCTGAGGTAATCCATACCAAAACAATGACACTGAGGCAAGGCATACCTATACAATGCAACCACACCATCACAAAAACAAACACAACCACAAATAAATTAGAACAATGAGGTAATTCTGCAAAAACCTTAGTACTGTGTAATGTCTAGTGAATTCTCATGAATTCTCATTATCATGCATTGCCCAGTAACTCATGCAGTTTTGGTTTCATTGTACTGTTTTGTGTCTCAAAAACGTGAATGTATAATGAAATGAAGAACCACATCAATAAGCTCTGCTTTTCTGAATATTTTCTCTGAGTGAATGATTTAATGAACTTGACAGCAATCAGAATGGTAACTACACTGGCCACACAGAAAAAGAGAGCCACGATGACAGGCATTGTTTACATCATCCTCTCATTAAAACCTGCTCATCTATTAGGGCCCTATTATTGTCTGCCGTCACTTTAATTCAATTTCCTCTGCCACTCAGACTTAGTGCGCAGACATTTGCTATTGAGGTCTCATATTTAGGGTGAGGCTTGAGCTCCCCGCCTCATAGGACATTTAATGGCTGACAAGGGCAGGTTGGTATTTTGGCAGTTTGGTTATACAGTTACTTAGGTTGTGTTTATTTCTTTTTCCTTTTTTGGGGCCTAGTTACCGGTATTGAAGAACCATGTCTTGCTGAGGGAGCTGTATTTGGATGATAATAGCATCTCCTCCCTGCATGGCCTGGACTTCTGCTGGCTGCCCTTGCTGCAATGTCTCTCATTGGCCCAAAACAAGTGAGTGTTCTGTGTTTATAGAATGAACATTGTTTTAGTCCATTCCTCAAGCATTGTGGTTTTACGAAATACTACTTGTCATCAGTTAGCTTTGCTGTGTAACTCATGTGACTGTGTATTATTCATTTTTACAGTATATCCTTGACTTGGTTTTACTGATGTCATGGTGTTGTGTAGGTCGTGGTCTTATGGAAATAATGTGAATTTTTGTTCCAATTTAAATGTGTTATGATCCAAGAAATGCACTGAATGAGCTGCACATTCTTCCTTCTCAGTATCACTCAGCTTCCTCTGTTAGTGGACTTGCTTTCACTCAAGACCCTAGACATTAGTCACAACTGTTTGTCAGGTAGGAAACCAATAATTAAATTAATATGTTTCTGAATGAAAAAATAGCAGATAATGCACATTGTCAAAACTGCATTTTTATTTCAACACAACCTTAATAGAACTGAAATTCCGTGTATGTGTAACACCCACTCCCATCAATGTATATCATAAAAACACGAAAGTGA
This sequence comes from Brachyalestes nurse, assembly GCA_037974405.1. Lineage (NCBI taxonomy): Eukaryota > Metazoa > Chordata > Actinopteri > Characiformes > Alestidae > Brachyalestes > Brachyalestes nurse. Next base: position 13,917,682 of record JBBPCY010000019.1, read on the forward strand.
AGCTTTCATTTAACCATGTTGACTTCCATGGTGATAAGAATCAAGTGTTTAAACGTATTCCAAAAGGTACTTTTCTTGAGGCAAGAATGTTCAGTACTCAACTTTACTTGTTACCATGAAGAGTAGTTTTACATTCTACTTACTGTACCTTTAGACCTGATGAGTGTTTTTGACAAAAATACTTTACATTATTGATTATATTCTCATTCATCTTCTCCCCATAACTGTTTAGTTTTACTTTTCTCCCATTATCTTGCATTGATAAAACAGTGCTAAATAAATCTTTAATTGCAGATTGCAGATTATGCACTAATTGCATTATTATTTTCAAATATTCACAAAATATGTTTTAATGCATGGCTCAACTGTCTAGTGACTTGAATCTATAACAGGATTACATTACAGTCTCTGTGCTGTGAGGGAGAATACTAACACTCATATGCTGTTCTATCTCTCTTCTAGAGCTAAGAAACATTTGTCTGAGTGTTCAGGGATGCATGCGTCTCCAGGAGCTTAACTTAACTGACAACCCCCTACAGCAGGAGAGTAACTGGAGGTAAGATAGGACTCCATGCAGTCATTTAAGTGCCCAACAATAACAAATTTATACTGACAACGCATGCACATGAACTGTTCATACGTACTCAATGGCAGACTGAGCTCAACGTTATATTTTGCTGGAGATCAGAGGCCTCTGCCTTCTTAATAAATGAGAGCACCTCCTGTTTGGATGGAAGGTTTGTCTTGGACTGGCCAGACACAGCCATGTGTGCATTCCAGTGAAAGCCACCATCGTTTCATGCTTGTCCTAGTGTATGAGTCGAAAGCGAAAAGAGACATTGAGATGGATCAGAAGTAAAATGTAGAATAAACATTCCATTTTAACACAGAGTTTCCGGGCCAGATCAATGGGCAGGGCAGAATAGCCGCGTCCACTGTTGGACTACAAAGTGTCATCTACCTGCAAGTAGACTTAAGTGCTTTTAAGTCAGAAAATATTTACTTTGCTCAGGACTATTTTTAGGGTAAATGTCTTATTGTCTTACAGTGGCTGACATTTGCTTGTGTTTTTCAAAGGAACTTAAACATAAACATGAACTTGAACAATAACGGCAAAGATTAACTTGAACTTTGCAATGAGAAAGAACATTTTCAGAGATGGAACACTGCAAATGACAGCATATTAAATCTAAGAAATATATGTAACATTTCTTTTTTTTTAGATTATTTTAAGAATATGATAGTTCCTCATTTAATATTATGATGTTTTATATATGTCAATGAACTGAGTTTCAAATAAATCAAATCAAAACAGTCCAGTAAAACATCAGTATTATCATTTTTTGAGATAGGTTTGAGATGTTTTCAGTTGGTAATACGTAATTTTTTGCCTTGTAGATCAACAAACTTTCTCTGGCCTTAATGACCAACATGCAGTGTTTTGAGCCTAAATGTTTCCTATAAATGACAAATAACCTAAAATATTTTGTTAATAATTCAAATACCCAAAGCATGTAAATATACAGAGAGTAAGAGAGTGTATTTATTTTTCTGTTATTCAGATCAAATGCTGCCAAACACTTCCTCATCTTCCTCAACTTTTGAAGAAGCAGTGATGATACATATTAGCTTGATTTTCATTAAATGTTTGTGATGTGTATTCATTTAACTACATGAACTTCATGTGTCTGCTGTTCCACAGTGCTCTTTTGTTTATTTTGGATCCTGCATATGAGTCACTCACTATCAAGACACTTGGATAAGAATATGAAATGAACGGTCTGTTGCGTCTCTACATCTGTTTTATTTGGTGCGCAGACGGCTAGTTCACACAGCTTATGCTTAGTATTGGACTGAACTTTGTCTAACCCTCAGTGCCAACAGTGGAATTAGCCACTGTGTTTTCCTCACTCTCCTCAGGCTCTTTCATCCACAGCCAATAATAACAGCAGCTAAATTAAAGCACCAAAGGATATCTCGAAGAATTACGTTGAGCGGGAGCGGCCTGAGCCGGGGAGAGGAGAGGGACTTTAGCTTGATAAATCTCACTGCTGTATGAGCCTGTGTTTGCAGGGAAGTTTTCACTAAGTGATATATGGAGAGCTGCTTTTACTGTAGGGGTGGGAGCTGTGCACCAAAGTGCATTGCAGGCCAAGAGGAACAACCACACATCACATGATCATACTGAGGGTCTGGTGAATCCTGCTGGATTTATGTCCAGGTGTCAACATGCATGCAAGCTGTATAGTATAGCTTATTTCTGTGTATGCCTTATGTACAGTTGCGAAGAGTTTGTGTAGTGGACTGTTCCATTGTGTTGTATACATGTAGACCCCTATTTGTACTTCATCTACTATACTACTAAGGGTTATCAAAGCGGCAATTAGCTCTTTGTTTCTATATTTATTTTTGCATGCAGCAATATTTTTGAATGAAAAGTATATTGCAATATTTAAAAAACAAATAATATACCTAGATAAACTAATGGCAAATAGTATAACCCTGGTCACAGAAAGGATTTTTTGGAGGGAAATATTTCTATATTCTGCTTAAGACTGCATGATATGGACAAAATACCAAATTGTAATAACCATATCATAATTGCAATATACTTTGTAATATACTGATGTGACATTTACTGGCATGCATTGTTTTTGACCACAAATGATAGATTATTAATTTATTACTGGTAAATTATGTGAATGCCTTAATTCATCCATAAAACCAAAGGACATCTGTGATGGATGAGGAGCTCACAGCACAAAAAATGCAGCGTTTGATAAGGGACTGATTTGCACATTGCACACTTCAGCAATATCATTGTGACGGTTGATGTAATAACGAAAAAAATGATGTATTACGCAGACGTAGGGTTAGGGTTAGGCTTGGCTTCTTTGTATGAACATGTATAGATCTAACATTTTTAAAATTAATTTTAAGTGAAGTTCCAAAAACTCAGAGTGAAATGACACTTGAGTAACTTAATACAAAACATACCTTAAGTAATGTATGTCGTTACAAGCAATGTTATCTTTCTTCGGGATTTATCTCTGTCCTAAACACACACACACACACATGTCATAGACCAAGCCATTTTAGTTTCAGTTTGGGAAGGAAAGGAAAATGGACCTAACTTGAGTGGCAGCCACATCTCTGGACTGAGGCCAAGAGAGCCTCTTTCACTTCTAATCCAAGCTGAGTGTCATCACACACTTTCTCCCCGTGAGAAGCAGACTTTGACTAAAGCTCATTCTCCTGCATGCAGACGGCTTGTTGATTCTCCTGGGTCTGAAATGTCAAACTCATTAAATGTTTCATCTCCATTTCCTAACTGATTTCATCTGCTCAATGTAAATATTCTCCAGTGGAAGCCCATGGAGAGAGAGAGAGGGACAGAGAGGCAAAGAGAGGGAGGGAGGGAGAGAGTGAGTGAGACAGATCACATTCCCTTTGATACATTTGAACTACAAGTTTAATATAGTAGCATTTCATTTTTCTATTAGCTTCTAAACGTTTCTCAGTTTGTCTCATAAAGTGAATTAAGTGATTCTGATTTTACAGTTGATTGCACTGATGCAGGCGTTTACAGTTTAATTTGCATGAACCAGGTAAATAAACATCTAAAATCTCTTACTCCTTTCCAGGTCATCAATTCTGGCTGGAACACCGGGCTTGATAAAGCTAAACGGTGACGATACTGGAGTTTCAGTTGTGCCTTCTGTAAGATCAACACAACTATGGAGCTTCCAGGCCCTCTGCCAGGCACATCAAGATCAGCTGTACTCAAGACTGCAGAGACACTCCACAGAGATCAGGTAGGACACTGGCATCAATGCTGGAAAACTGATTGTTAATTCAGGTTTATTTGATGTAATTAAATGCCTAAGTGCTTGGAAAAGTATAACATAGGAACACTGATGATAAAGGTAAACTTTATTCAGTGTGTACATTATCATAAGACACAAGCTTCTTGCTGTAAAACTTCAACTGTTCTTTGACATATAAGTACAGAAACCCAAAGAGAGATTGATGGCCTCAATCAACCGGAGAATAGCAGCACAAACAATATTTGTGCATATGTTTGTGCAATTCATTTAGTTCAAGTGTTTTTTTTACTGGGGATTAATTAAATCCAGATCTAATGGCAGATCTTGAATGCATTTGGAAGCAAATTGTTATTACTGAGGGAACAATTTGTTTGAGTTTGTGCGAGTGCTAATCAAGCATGTCCATCTGTTTTGTAAGTGCATGGCTCAACAGCTTTCCCTTTCCAAGTCTCAAATGACTTAGTGTTGGATGAGTCAGTGATCACTGACCAGTGTATATTATAGGGGTCTTGTCAGGCCTGTGCAGTGATATGTCATAAAGGACAAGAAACATTCACTATGGATCAGACAGAGGTCTCTTATGGCTGGGAGCGCTAACGATAGCCCTCTAACCCTTCCGCTATGCATTCTGCACAAAGCTTCTTTTGGGCCCCCACAGGGACCACCAAAGCCTGACCTGACCTGGTGTCAATCCCCAGCTCTGGGGAAGGTGAAGAGTCTGCTGTCTGGCTGTGACATAGTTCCACTGGGTTGATTAGCAGACACAAAGTCACCAGCTGAACTCTGCAAGGACTGGTATCATGAATTACTCAGTTTAAGTCATTGTTATGCCCTTTGTAATTTGAACTAACACTTGTATTAATATACCTTGCCATACATTCTACTACTTGCTGCATTTTCAACCTGTATTTTACTTTCTGTAAGTCCATACCAGACTATTTATCTGAGATTTGTTTGTTTTATGAGGGAGTCAAGGTAGTCAGTTCATATATACTGTAATGCTCCCAGCATTTCCAGCAGCAATGTTTCCTTTAGTTTCATTCTTTTAGACCTCTTTCCCAGTGTGCTTTAGTGAAGTGTTTGATGGAGATGGTGAATAGGTTTGTGCGTATCTATGAGGACACAATCCAATTCCAGTCCTGTCTGAGTATAGCTATGGCTTATGTGTAGCCAGAACTGCGGGTGATAGTAGTGAAGGCAAGATTAGGAGGGAGGGGGAGCAGCCGTTGCTAATAGAATAATTAGCATGAGATTGAGGTGCCTTTGTACACACTTAATCCCCCTCATGAAAAGCCTCATTATATGACAGAGTGACATTGTACAACAGGCCCAGTGCAACCTCTTGAAGCATTTGCTCAAAATTATTCCTTTGGTTTGACCAAAATTTAGATTTTTACCTTTTTTTTGTGCGATTCTGTAGTTCATGTTTTTGGTGGAACTAAGTTACAAACACTACTAATGTTTACGAAGGCTTACAAAATTCTTAAAGTCTTAGAATGGATCACATGAGATCACGAATGGCTCATTATTTACAGCCATGTTGGTCATTGGCAGATTGTTTTTTTTGCTAATTTCACAAGTCAACAAAAATAAAGTTTGTAATAATTTTTTTTCTAAACCAGTTTTTCATGCTGGTTTCAGAACTGCTTTCAATTTTTTTTAGTCACATCAACTTGAATAATGAGTAATATAAGATTTGCAATAGACTTGCATGTGGTTTTTATTAAACTGCAGGCACCAATCAAGTAACTGTTTCAATATTTTCAGTGTGAAG
>JBBPCY010000019.1:13924606-13942807 GCA_037974405.1 Brachyalestes nurse
TTTCCTTGCTGCTGATTGGCTGCTGCCCTGTGATGCTTCAGTCCAGAATTTCCCACGTGAAGCGTCTGGGTGTTCTCGTGTTTTTCGTTTTGTTCTTCTTAAAGCCCTATTATTACTGTAAATTCAATTCATTTATTACTGTATTTACAGTGCAGTCTATACAGGGGTAACATCGATATTTTACATTCTAGCACTGCAGGAATTCAGTGTGAACTGTACAGCATGAATACGTGTTTACCGTTACATTTACTTTAAGGCTAATTAGTTTAAAAGGAAATTAACGTGTTTTGGGAGCATATCTGGGGGCATATTTAGGTTTTACACTGTAAAAATAGGCATTTTAGGTTTTTTTTACCACATCACAACAATGTGCTTTTTCACTATGTGCGGGTGCTCTTGGAACGTACCCCCCGTGAAAAGGGGGAGGTTACTGTATTTAACTTCTGTCGATAAATTTATCTGTTAGTAGTTATAGTTAAAAAAATGTTAAATTGTCAAACGGGCCAACTCTAAATTACTATTATATGGTCATGAATTCTCAGCCTGTATTAACCCAGCATTTTCATTGCTGATAAATTCATAAAGACGCATGACTTTGGTGGTGCATGTTTAATCACCCTCAGTATGCGTAATTGTGCTTTTTTTCAGCATGGCAGCCAGGGTGATCCAGCACTGTTGGCGGAACCACAGACAGAGGAGACAAACGCAGCCATCAGAGCCACCTGCAATAGGTCATGGGAGACAGAGCCCTCAAAAACGTGTGGGATCTAAAGAAAAGAGGCCTGAGTCTTGTAACAAAGACTATGCTGCCACTGTCATTCAAGTAAGATTTACCTTTTGAGAAAAAGGACAAACAGTGTAACTTTGGTTCACTAATTCATCTGATCAGCTAGAATTTCCATTGCGATAATACGTTTCTTGCATTATTTTTTCATTCCCCCTTTTATGAAGGTAATAAAAAACATGAAAAAAATTAAATCATCTTCATTACACCATTACTGCCTCAGGCTTGTTTTGAATAGGCAGACAGTACATTTGAAAACAGACCATTCTTTTCACACATAACTTCTAAGAGAGATTTTCTCTTTTTGGCTCATGGTTGATGAGTCCCCAAGGCTTTGACAGAGGGGAAAAAAGATTAATCGGATTCCACCATTTCACTGAGGTGGGAGCACTTGAATTCTGATCTGTGCTGATGTGAAGTCTCTAAATCCCCATGGGGAATATGGAGATTTAAGGGCATCCTGGTGTTCCATTTGTCTTATAGTGCCTAAGTCACAGAAAGTTCAAACAGCAGACCGCGAGTCAATTAAACAGAGGTTAACATGTTTTATCTTCCTAATGGGATAACACACAATATTTACGTTTGTGGGTGATTCATGGCCTCGTGTATTTGCCCCCACAGGCTGTATGGAGGGGCTATGCGCTACGGCGAAGACTGGCTCATGCTCTCTCACTCGCCCAGATCTCAGAGGGGGACGAGGCCTTTGAGGAGGTGGACATGGATGAATTCGTTTTTGATGAGGTAGGAGTGTATGCATGGTACTCCTGTCATTGCTGTGAAATCACTACACGCACACTGCCTGCGCAGTTGTGATGACAGCCAGTACCCTAGCACTGTTATCAGGGAGGCGGGAAGTTGTCATCAGCGATTAACAATCAACTCAGTAGGATAATCAATGGACAGGAAACAAAGCTTGACTGCACCACATTGTAGTATTACCTGTCTGACTCTTATCACACATGATTTTCCCCCTCAATGCCTCTGGTTTGCTTAGATTTTGCCCAAGTTATACTGTAAGAGACCACATGTTCATAGCATATGAAGTGAGTCACAATACATACACAATACACTATACATTTTCAGATAATGTTTCTGGTTTGTTAATTTCTTGAAGTACTATTTTTCAGTTTGTTTTCAACTAGTTTTCATTTTCACTTAGTAAATGCAAAAGTAACAGTCTTCGTCAACTACTAATTTCCTGTTCTGAAGTGCGTATTTCATCAAGGGCTTGAACATTTGTGTGCACTCAGAGAAAACATCAATGAAAGTTCAGTGCTTTTAGGCTAATGTGATTTGCCACTTGCTTTGAAGCAAATAACCACAACAACAGGATGCACTTCATCAACTGTACAAATCTCTAGATGCTGGCTAATTTTCAGAGGGATGAGGTTCTATTTCAGTTCTCTCAAGATGTGCATGTGTTCTGGGGGGTTGAATAGGAGGTGATGGAGAGTGACTGGATAGCCCCACATTCCGATGCCTCGTCGTACGGATTGCCACCATATTCAGAACAGCTGCTGCAGCCAAAGGTAACAGGCAGAAAAGCCCTCCCACTGTCTGTAGGCTAGCCCAATCTGAGCCTTTCTGAATGATTAATCATCAAATTTATTGCCTCCAAAAACACAATTACTTTCTCGGCTGCAAACTTTCCAAATGTTTTGAGCATTAAAGCATGGGATTATCATTATTTGTTTAATGATTTTCCTTTTTTGGCCTTTTTAGCCTCCTTTTCTGCCTGAGCTACGTAAGAGCACACCTATATTGCCATGGAAACTCAAACAGGCCTGGGCTAGTAGTGAGGCAGCAGTGGCATCAGAACAAAGTCTATCACCTGACCCCAATGCTGGGTAAGACTTCTGATTTCCAATTGCTGAATAAGGTAAAAGCAGTTGGTTTCTTCTAAATACATACAGGTTATTCATTAGGTGATTTTTTTTGTGTTTTTAATAGAATACAATCTCCACCATCAACACTACGACTTGCTTTGTCAGGAAGATCAGAGAAAATTCTTGAAGAATGGTATGGAACTGTTCTGTGTCTCTGAAATAATATTATCCAGAACTAAAATGCCACAGGAGAAGACATGTAATTGCTGCAGACAGTGAGGTGTGTTACTCAGCTGTTGCCGCATCTTTTCCTCTCAGGGGCCTCAATAGTCCCTCAACTGCCCTCCTCATGCTAAAAAGGGCTCAGAAAATGAAGTCCAAGAAGCAGCAGCAGAGAAAATTACTGGGTAAATATATTAGTAGCAAAATGTTTTTTTATGTTTTGTTGCATGAATTTGCTTTTTTATGGAATGGAATATATGTTAAATATGCATGTTAATTTAGTAGTACTTATTTAGGGTTTTCCTAGTGTTTAACACATTTACAGTTACACACTTTTACACAAGTTTAACACTGTTAAAGTTACATATTTTTTCAGACTGAGTGTTACTCATCATTATTGAAATCTGTGAGCATGAGAATAGAACTGCAGGTTTGGAAGGATTACTAGCATTATATATGCCCATATTTAGCTGAATTTTCCCTTATGGCAGCTTCTTTGGGACTTTAGAGTAAGGAGGAGGAGGAGCAGCGCCCGCCTGTACTAGGAAAAAGAGCTTTAATGGAAAAAAGACCACTTCCCAAAACAGTGTCTGTCTCTAAGGGTTTGTTATTGTTTTTCCTCTCTATGTCTCTGGTCAGCAGCCATGCCACGTTAGCATGGAGCCTTTCCTCTTGGTGCAGCTTAATGTGCAGTAACAGCAAGCAGCTCCCCTCTGCTCTCCCTGTTCCCCGTCATGTTCGATTCGCCTGAACTTAAGAGCACTCACAGGAAGTGGCTGTTTCATACTGCACTGTGTCCCAAGCTCCCCTCTGAGTGCCCAGGCCCGTTTTTTATTACCGGGAGCAATTGGAAAATCTCTGGCTCTGAGGTTACCTCACGGGGCTATGAGCATGAGAGGAACCCCAGAGACAGTAGTCCAGGCCTGGGTCTTGGACCCAGAGGCCTTCCCTAAGGCTAGCTTTGATCAGGGTCAGGAGAGCGTGACTCTTAATGCCACAAATCCAATCATGGCCCAGTGAAATGAAGGCCTGTGTGGAGTGCACAAAGCCTCTGCTTCTGCTGAAGCCGCGTAATGTCCTAATGCAAAGTGAAGGTACACAGTTTGTGTCCCTGCGTGTCTGTGCATGTCAGGGTATGAGGCCATGGTGGGCTTCATGTAAACTTACTGTATCTGTGTTCTGGTGCTGCAGACCCAGCAGAACGTCTGGCTCTGTTCAGGAACCACAGCAAGCAGCCTGAGACACAGCAAGAGACCCGGAAAAGATCCCAGCCCAAATACAGAGATGACATTAAAGGTATGGTTAACATTAATGGTCTATTACCTCAGTAAGTGACAAAAACAAATCGTACCATTTTACCCATCATATCACCGGCAGTACAGTCAGACACTTTAGTAATGTCCCCCTTAACACCAGAAATTTAGGCTATGCATATTAGAACTGGAAAAGCATATTACCCATATATTTGGATTGTTTGCATGTATGCTTGTCTGCAGCAGGCAGGTAAAAGCGCATCAGCATGTGGAATAGGATATTTTATTGTGCTTCCAAGTTTCACTGTATAAAAAACCAAAATGTGACCTTTATTTTTGAATGCACCACAATAATTTGGAAGACTCTAGGTGAACACATCATTAAGGACTGTAATGACATAACATATTTAATGAAATACATGTAGTGCACAAGTGAGAACTGGGGAGAATATAGTGTTACAAACATTAGTGGATTGTTATTCTTACTTGAGCAGGACTAAAACCCCAGTCTTTTGCTTGCACAGCACCCACTTTGCAATAAAACCAATTACAAAGCAATAATTACTTCATCCTCATCCACTATTTTAATTATTTTCAGTGTAAATGTGTATGTTGTCACAACAAACCTTACTTTGAAGCTCTTTTCAAGGAAATACATATTTTATTGTTTTTTAGGCCTATGTGGAAAATTAACAGTTCTATGCCAATGATAGCATATAACCTACTTTAAGATGCTGATCTTGTGAAGTGAAATGCAGTGTTTCATTTAGGAATAGTTAATTAAAGCTTTTTTTTATCTAAATGGTATTAGCTCTCACTCAAACTTTCATCCTGTGTGTGTTTTCCATACATTTTGAGTTCAATAATTGATTTTTTAATTTAAATTTAAAAATAGACACCTTTCAGAAATGTTCAAACCAATTATTAAAGTAAAACTAAGGGGAAGTATTTTAGATTCTTACCTACTTGAAGGGTCGCATAGACATAGACCACAAGTAGTTTGTAGAAATAGGTTTGTCTAGTGCCTTTCATTGAAGCATGCATTCAGACAACTCTCAGGTGGGTTTGATCTACTTTCAGACGAGTGCCAGCATGCTATCATTAAAGCAAAAGGGGATATACTAAATACTAAGACATTGTTAAATTCATGTAAATATTTCAAATATTCTACTTTTTACTCAGCTAATTAATTGTAAGTATACTAAAAATGTAATTTTCAAAGGATAACTATTGAATATATAAAATATATAAATATGAAAAAAAATTAAATACATACATAAAAGCTGTTCAGGAAACGTTGCATCCAACAAGTCCCAATCAGTGGCCATGTACACATTTAGACCAGAAAATACATTTCTAATGCTTATTTTTTGTTTGTGTATTATCAGAAAAAGACAACAGAAATGTGAAGTATTTCATCAAAATGATTGTTTGTGACACATATGCAGAATTTTTAAAACAAAGTAAATTCAAAGGCACAAATCCGCTAGTTAGTGAATCCTAAAGATCGCAAGTATCCAGTTTAAAGAACTCTTAATAATTTACTCTACTTATGCTGATGATATTGGATGTAAGCTGGCAGGGGAATATCAGACAAATGCTAATTAGACTGAACTAACATGTCCTTGCTAACTTTTTCATTAAAGTTAGTGAGGACACTTGTCTTTGTTAGCATTTTTGTGGAAAGTGTTTATAGATTTATTTGGTTCATAGGAGGGGATATATTGGGGAAACCTACCTTGCGTGTTATACACAGAAATGCACCCATCACTTGATCAAATTGAAGGCACATGACGCAGTTGTAAATAGCCAGCCACAGGTTGTTTGGGATGATGGAGAATAAACAAGATGATTGTATTTCAAGAGGACTTTGTAGCAGACCTGAAGTGTGAAATTGAGTTAAGTGCAGAGGAGGTAGACCACTGAAGAGTTCCAGACCCCTCAAAGAGAGAGATGTATCTTTAGCTCAGTGCTGCTCCACTGGGGGGAGTGCCCCTTCAGTGGGGGGCTGGTGGATGGGTATGAGGGGGATTTGGAGGCAGTACTTAAAAGGAGTGGCAAGAGACTTTCTGAGGATTTTCCATCTCTGTCTCTTTCTCTCCTTTTCTCTCTCTAGAATCATTTTAGTAGAAAATCATTATAAGTAAAAGCGAAACATTTCCTTTTTCATGCAAAGGGTTGCTTTCTTTCCTTATTTCCTTCCTTCCTTCTTTCTTTCTTTTTTCTTTTTTTTTTTTGTTGTTGCGACTCCTTCACCGGTCCCCTGGCGTATGTAAGTTGATCCCATTTTCAAGTGGGTTACTTCATGTCCAGCACATCCACAAAAGAGAGCCTGGATAAAATAAACACGAGCGAGTCGGATATCTCGGAAAGAATCTGTCACGGCTTCGGGGGGCTAATCACCTCCAGAAGGGGGCTTGGAGCAGGGGGCTGAAATGCAAGCCCCATGCCGGGGAGTGCAGGGGAGTGGCGGGCGGCCTGTGGCCCGAGGCACAAGGGCGTCCCTGGGGGGTAGGCGCTGGTGCCTTCCACAGGTCAGCACTGGACGCGTGTGTTGACCGTGCACCCCAAAGCACAGCATATAGTAAAAGAGTACTTCAGCTGCCTTACCAGTTCAGTGCTAAGAGCTGTTTCACTTTCAGAGAGAATGAATTTGACCCTGGGAACAGACTACAATTTTACACTGCTGGTGGTTGGTATTCATTCCCTATTCACGATTTTTTAAAAATAGATCATGCTGTCTGCATTGCAGTGAAGAAACTTGAGAAACCCTTGAGTAGTTTTTTTCTGACTGAATTTTAAGTTCCTTTAGTTTCTTCCCAGATATAAATTTGACTCAAATAAAATATCAGTTTCACACTGTCTTGCATAATGGTATTAAAGTAGTTCACATTTAACATATTATTTGTAATTTAATAAAGAAACATGGGAAACTGTTCTCTAACGTACTTTTCCGGAAAAAAAAGTTGCAATTGAAGTAGCCACAACTTTGTAAATATGAGAAACTATTTTATTTGAGAAGCTATCTAATAGGAATGTGTATACCTGTACATGACCCTCCATCTTAGCACTGTTTTAACTCAGCCAGGGAGTTGCCTTTAACACTAGAGCCTGTTTCACTCTCTCACTTACGATTTTTACTAGTCAATGGGATTTGATTTATCCAGTCTGTGAAATGTTGTCGTTTTGTGAGTGTGTGCTTAGCGGGTGCACATAAATCCTGTGCCCAGTATTCCGACCTTCTGTGTCATTATCAGACGTATGTAGAGTAGTGTAAACCCATACTCTAGTGCAACTGATCATGAAATACCGATGTTGGCACCAATGTAACATAATGAAATTAAGCACAGAAAAAGAGTAAATAAATGTTCTATGTTCAAAGTAATGAAGCGTTTTACTGAACATATCTGCTCAGTTCCACACAATTCCAGAAGAGATGATCCCAAAATAGTATACTCCAAAGCACTTCATGGACGGGGTCTACTTCGATGAGTTACGGCTGATGAATACGTTGCAATTCATGACATTTTTGGGGATATCTTGACTCCTTACAGCTTTCGCATATAAAAAAGTTACACTTAGATTGAGACAAATAAGATATGTCTTTTATTGAGTCATGACATAAATTTCCCATAACAAATACAAGTACTCTCGACTGCGTATAATGATAACTGATTGCCCCCAATATCACTCCCATGGAACATTTCAATCCATTTGACTATGTAAGGAATTCTGCACTGCGTATTGTAAGTTTATATTTATTGTTTTTCAGTTGTTTAAAGTTTTGCTGGCCTTATTTGGCTACAGACACCTTTGCTTTATTTCCTGTGTTGCCTTTGCGTACGTAACATGATTAGTGTGATGTTCATGCCAGTATAGATAAGCGTGATAGGTATTTGGTGAGATCATGTTCAGTACAGAGTAACTCACATAAATAACAAATTCTAAAATAGTTGGATTGTGAGTCAAAAGGGTAAATGTATGCAGGTGTATGTTATTATTGGTTTTCACATATTTAATGCAAATACAAATACAGGATACAAATCTAATTATATGTTCTGTCTAAATATACATTCACAAGGTTCTTGCATTATGTTAAATGTATGTTACTAGTATGGTCAGTTGTTCCGTACAATCTATTGTCACATTTTAAATGGTATTTTATGCCTTTATACTACCGTAGACAATGCATCTAAGTCATCGTTTATAGGTATGAAGCACATGGTGTTTCTTCCGGTTAGCTTTGTTTCGTATTGATCAGTTCATAGTTATTAGTTTTGTACATCTCTGGAGTGCTTGAGTACTATGTAATGGTGTGTCCATGTGAATGTGTGTGTGTATATGTTGACCGCTGGTTGACCGCTTGTGGTCTGCTCTCTGGAGGTGAAGGCTTGACCTAGGGCAAAAGAAAGTAGGAGACAGAACCTCACGATAAAAGACCTGACCTCCTCCTTTGAGTCTGCCAAAAGAACTCCCAAACACTCAAAGCCCCATGGGTATGTCACACACACACATGCACACACTTACTTGCACTCTCTTATATGCACACACACATGCAGATTCTTGCATACTTGCAGGACAAGAGGCCATTTCTTGTTTGCTGTGTTTGTGTGAGTGTGTGTGCCTTTTGCTGACCCACTCTGGTCAAATAGATCTGGCATCTGGAAGACTGAATTCCAGTCTAATGAGTCAATCTTAAAAATGCCTTAAAACTCGCCCATCATGCTAGCAAGAACATTCACTGTCACTGTTATTGTACCTGATCATGCCTATAACCCAACAAGAAAAATTAATCTATGAAATTTTTAATGTCCCCTGTCAAATCATTATTAAGCTCTTTATGATTTGCTTTCATTGCCCAATTGATGTAAAAAATATATTATAAACCCATTAGAAACAAGAATAGAAATTGTGTTTTTTAGTCTACTGCATATTTTTCCTGTCAGTTTGATTCACTTACAAGTGGTATCAGAGTAAACTATGTTTGACCTCATTGTTCTGGGCTGGACAGGGTTGTCTGTGATACCTGCTCACTATTCTTTGAGGGGTTAGTGTGAGGAGGTTATGACCTGATATGGTGACATGTCTCTTACCGCTGCTGCCATAGTCAGTTCCATATCAGTTAATGTGCTTAAGAGCCCCCTTAACAGGCATGACTCCTGAGGCCCCCAGTGTCCTGAGGGTGGGGGAAACAGGGGCCACAGGGGGACTGAAGGGGGTCCAGATTCTAGTGGACACTACTGGGGTCTTATATTTTAAACATGCATGCCATCTCTGTCTATTTAATTTTTTTTATGGTGTAATTGTAAACACTGACTGAGCTTTACATTGTGTGAAGTGTCATGAGGAATGGATTAGATGACATGATGCAAAATTAATTGAAAAAAAAACTTAATGTAAATTTTATTAATTTAATTTAATATAAATTAAGATTATAGGTTTTTTTGTAAAGTTCCAATTTAGGAGATTATAGTGTATTGTCAACATGTGACAGTTCCCTTGTAAACTCTTGTTACTTGCGTAATACACTTACTATTCATAATTGTCTATGAACTATTTACATACATTTTACTGGAGCTTCCACCAAACAGCCAGAACATTAAAACCACCTGCTTATTATTGTGTAAGTCCACCTTGTGCTACCAAAACAATTCTGACCTTTCAAGACATGGACCCTACAAGACCTCTGAAGATACACTTTGGTATCTGCCACTAAGGCGTTAGCAGCAGATCCTGTGAGTTGAAAGGTAGTTCTTCAATGGATCAGACTAGTTTGTTCAGAATATCTCGCAGATGCTTGATTGGATTGAGATCGAGGGATTTTGAAGGCCACGTTACTTTAAGATGGATAATGCACCTTGAACTCTGTGTCATGTTTCTCAAATCATTGCTGAATAAAAGGAAAGGTGCATTATCTTCCATTAGGAAATACATTTGCCATGAAGGTGTGTACTCGGTCTGCAACAATATTTAGGTTGGTCCACATTATCATCCACATGAATGCAAGCACCTAAGGTTTTCCCAGCAGAACATTTCCCAAAGCAACACACTGCCTCCACAAGCTTTCCTTCTTCCCGTAGTGCATCCTGGTGCCATCTCTTCCCCCATTAAGCAACATCAGATCAGTGCACTTCCTTTCATTGCTTCAAGGTCCAGTTCTGATTCTCACATACCCATTGTAGACACTGTCGTCAATAGACAGGTCATGGGTCAGCTTGGACATTCTAACCAGCCTGTGGCTATTCAGCTCCATATGCAGCAGGCTGTGATGCATCGTGTGTTTTGACAGGTGTTTGTCATCGCCAGTATAAATCTTTTCAACAATTTGTACTACAGTTACTCTTCTGTGGGATATGACCACACCGGCTAGCCTTTTGACCTTGTCACTTGTTCACCAGTTACCCTTTATTTAACCACTTTTGGCTAACTACTGCATGTTGGGAACACCCCACAAGATTTGTTGTTTTGGAGATATTCAGTTGTCAAGCCATCAAAATTTGGGTCTTGTCAAATTGGCTCAGATTCTTACACCTGTAAATTCTTTCTTTTACCTTCAGGAAATGACTGTTGACCACAGTCACTGGTTTTGGCATTTATTGATCAGTGTAATTTGGATCACAGAGTAAAGTTTAATTGTGTTTAGTTCATATAGATCATGCAGTGTAGTTTATTTGGTCTCATACTTCAACTCTTTTACTCCAGTAATACACTCCATTTGCACTATACTGTGCAGCTATAAACATGACCATCAACAGTACATGCAAGTAGGAATTACAGCTAATTAATGTAATGGTGATCTATGACTAGTTTTCTTTCTAAGCTTTTTATCAGTGCAGTTTTACATATGTAGTACTGTCTGTTTTTAAAATGAAAATCTCTTAAATAATTGTTCTTCTTCTTAACACTTCTAGTCTAACTCTGTTGACAATAGCATTTCAATACTGTTTAACACCAACAACACTTTCTGTGGCTTCCTTTTGAAGTCTCCGTAAGAGGTTAATCACTTGACATTTTTAGTGGATTTTCAATTAACCCATGACAACTGTAAGCCATAAACATCATCTGCCCTTTACATCTTGGCAAAACCATGAGAATGACTTAAAGAAATGGCTCATTATTTCCAGCACTTGGCTGTCAGTAGTCATTATCGATTCACACTCCTCCCTGCTTATGTTGCTCTCTGCTGAGTGCTTATGTTTGCTTTGAATTATGGCTTTCTGGTGGCACGTCTCAACACTGGCCATAAATCAAGTGCCTACTTACTCTCTGGATGCTCAGTCTAAGTTCATATCATAGCTCAGTAGGTTCAAGTAGAGCCCACAAACCCTACTGAAAGCAAACTTCTTCATTTGCCTCACTGACCCACTGCTAGAACATTATAGTAATACCCCTCTAAGCTGTCCAAAACAAATGGCCTCCTAAGCTCAAATGTAAACAGCCCATGCCGTGTGCATTGATCTCTCATGGCTCGGTAAACTCTGCAGCTTTAACTGCTTGTCAAACATTTAGCGTTTTTTTTCCGTTTGTGAGCAAAACTTTATTTTCCGCTCTCATTTGTAGTTTCTATCAAGTGGCTCTTCATCACATCTCTCAAAATGTTGTGTTGCATTTTACATTTTTCCATTCTTTCCAAAGCAGCTTGGGGAACACAGTGACTCCATTATGGCAGTCGTCCCACACTGTTCATTACAAAAACAAATAATCTCTTTGGACATTTTGTTTGGTGTTTGATGTCAAGCGTAGCTGGCCAAGCTGAGCTAAGTGTTGAGGATGCATTGAATGGAGATCCAGCACAAATGCAGCTGCACAGATCACACCAGTGGCTCCCCACACAAGCTATTCAGACCCAGATGAGCTCTGCCGATTCTACAAGGTATGTCACCCGTTTTTGACTTTAGGCATCATGCATGAGATCGTCTAGATGCATTATTTAATAGGGTAATAAATGGTCAGTTTAGGATTTCTTTCTTTCGTTTTTAAAATGGATTTGATTTACCTTAATTTTTGTATATCGTCACTGTCATTACAAATAATAACAAAACATATCTTCAAAATGATAATGTAATAATATTTAAAAAAATGTTCTTAACTTTTTTGTTCAAAACTTTTAACAAAAGTAATTTTCAACCATTTCTATTGTTCATAATGAACTAGTTTTACAGTATGTAAAGAGAATTTTAATTTTAAATAAAAAAATAAGAATAAAATGACAGGGATGATGGCAATGTGTTGTACTGGTAATGTGATTAACCTGGTGATTTTACCTGCTCATTTCCAGAGACCATTTTCTCCCGGATATTGACGCTGATATTCTAAATGGTGGGAGAGTTCAGCTTGTGGTAAGGACATTCATTCAGTTTAATATCTAAAGGTCACACTGAATACAAAATACACATAAAACAAAATATGTTTTTTACTAGTGTGTGTATGTGTGTGTTTATTGGTCTTTCCATAGGCTGGAACAAGGTACAGAGAAAGTCCAGATTCAGCTGCAAGGTTGTCGTCTGGTGCTACTGGCTTCTTTCCATCTCATATACAGCAAGCTCATGGCCGCAGACACTCAGTTGTGCATGCAAGTAGGTCTCAGACTAACAGTAACAGTAACATTTATCCTCTAACAGTAACCATCATCCACTCTTCCAAGTTAACAGTAAAAACTCATTTAGGTGAAATGGATTAGAAGTGGATAATATTTCCCTATTTGTCAAATATCATGTAAAGAAAACTTTCCTAAAGAAAAGTAAAACTTTGTAAACTTTATAAATATGCCTATTTAAAATGAACAAATGAACATTTGCACTAGGCGACTACGCTTGTGGTCAAATCCCTTCATATACATTTTTGGTACACAATGCCTTTCTAGAATATATTTTTTACTTATTGTAAACATCCATATGGACCCAGCAAACATTTTAAACAGCTGCACATTCATGCATTTACAGTTATTTTTAGCCTGTGGCCATCTTATTGACTTAGTTAACAAGATGGCCACATCTTTGCTATGCGCAAATATTGCACATAGCAAATACGTTTTTTTAGTTCCAATAAAACTATATAAAAGTTACTTTTTCCCACTTTTTATATTACTTGCAACATAAAACTATCATACAGAAATACCCAGAAATGTCAACGATTTAATTATTTTGACTAGCTTTCCTTTTAACGTGTGTCTGAAGGCCAAGATTACATCCGACCCTGAGCTAAACAATATACATACAGCATAACACCCAAGTAATTTATCCCACCAATAAAACCGAATTTAGGTGGAATCTTACATAAACAGATAAAGCTGGAAAAAATGTTGTCAACTGTAGACTTCACACTCTAGTGTGAGATTGAATCATGAGGGTCTAATGCCAGTATAAATACTGCACCAGTGAGGAAGCAGGTGGGTGGTTGTGTGACCGTACGCACAGGGAAAACTGATATGAAGATACAGTACAGTAATCTTGCCAGAACATCATTGTTTAATATGACAGGCATTACAAATGTGATTTGTCACATTTCTGTATTATGTATTTTCGCTGCTGAGAGATAGGTCTTGATAATAGAAGGTGTATGTGTCTGGCTATGCTAGACTGGGAGATGTCAGGGTCAATGAGGCGACAGTGAGCGTGATCTCTGTCTCTCTTTCAGCAGGAAACAGGCCAACGAAAGGTCTCTCAGAGCCTGAATGAGTGGCCTCTCTGTCACACAGGCTGCAGCTCAGGCCTCAGACTGACAAAGATGCTACTCACTGACACAAGCAGCGCTCAGCACATTTGACACACTGATCCACGGTGCTGAAGGCACAGCTCTGTTCCCCCTAATGAAGCTAAATTGGATTCTGATGATGATTTGAAAATGAAATCCACGAGGATGCGAACTGTCTGACTTGTGGGTGTCACACAGGTACATCCACTGTTGAGATAGGAATGTTTAGAAAAGCAGAAAAAAGTCTGAAATAGAGCTCATTCTCCTCACATCAAAGGGCACTCCTATTAAACTGACAGTAAAAAATTGATATATCTATAAGTATGTAAGCAGAGAAGATTTCCCCTAATAGCATTCAAATCAGTTAACCATTTTTATGTTGTTTTTGTTACAGCGATAGTTTTAAATCACCCCAAAAAGAGGCTAAAATTAGTGTTGAATGCAGAAAATGAATTGATTTTGAAAATCCATACATCTTTTTTGAAAAGACATGCATATTATGTTACAGATTTAGTTTGAAATGTTTTTTGTCGTTAAACAGACAAAATTATACAAATCTTTAATAAACCTTATTTGCTGGAATTGAATGAGCCCTGTAGGTCAGGTAAATGAGAGCAAAATGATGGTCTTAACTTTGAATTCAGCTGTAGTGGTGCCCTATAAATATTCCAGAAGCTTCAGGTAAAATGGTACTGATTTCTTTTTTATTGCTACAAATATTTTCATTGCTCACATGGAGGAAATCTCTTGATTTGCATAATTAGTGTCCTTTTCCAAAGCCAATAGGAGCAAAATAACTGCAAACAATTTGTTTGGTCACAGCGGTTTAAGTGAGTGTGCAGCCTTTTTTATTAAATAGTTTCCTTGTCCCAACAAAGCGGCAACATGTGTCTCTTTATTCACTGTTTCATTGTTTGATTTAAACTGCATGAACAGTTTGAATCAGATTTCTTAAAAATCAGAGTAAATCAGATGCGTATCTGCATAGTCTTGAAGAAAAGGAAAATAGAGGGAGCTAAAAGAAAAACACTGGTGCGTGTACAGAGCTCTTGTTTTTGTTGATGGAGAATGTGCAACTCTGTCAGCTTGCTTAACGACTGACCACGTCCTGGCTGGGTGTGTGGAGGTATGTGTGTGGTACCTGCAGTGTGTGAGGAAGGCCCTCGCCCGCTGTTCTGTTTCGCTGTGCGCGACTCCTCGTTCGCTGCAGCCATAGGCAGTACACGTGTAACACATCAGCCTCAGTAAAGAGCTTGCTTTGTTCCCTGTGTTTGAAAAGATCTGCACTAAGCATACGCTTGAGAGGAAGCAGCTCTGGGGCAGTCTACAGCATCTGATGCTCAGCTTTACAAAGACATATCCACGCATATTCATGTGGATGTGCATGCACAAGAAAATGTGTTAAAAGCAGATGAACACATTAAAACCTACCGTTAGAAACAACTTCTTGCCAGTACAAATACACGGGATGACAATTTGGAGTTTCAGCAGACAGTTTTGATTGACAGTGCTAACTTTGTTTTCACAGAAAAAGAAGTGGCCTCCCCTAAAAGAGTTACCTCGGCTCCATCTCGGAAAGAGCGCATCTCATTTCGAGACAACCCAGTCCAGCTGAGTGGAGGCTGGGGTGGAGGGAAGAAGAGGGCCAAAGTGAACAAGTAAAAAAGAACTTCCCTGCTTTATGTTCATAACCATGAGATAATAATGTTTCATAAAGCAGTGTCCTGTATTTTTATTTACATAAAATGTGGGTGTGTGCATTTTCCAAGGATGATGGATGTGTTTTTTTTAAACATAAGCCTTTAACAAGTCTTACAATGCACATTTGATCTCTGCTGAAATTCCTTGCAGCTGCTGTTTCACTGAAATTTAGCTTCCTCCCTTGCAAATGAATTAAAAGCAATGGATGAGGTATAGCCCAAATATCTGCAGGCAGTCCCAGGGTGCGTGTTATTCTCAA
Source organism: Brachyalestes nurse (assembly GCA_037974405.1). Lineage (NCBI taxonomy): Eukaryota > Metazoa > Chordata > Actinopteri > Characiformes > Alestidae > Brachyalestes > Brachyalestes nurse. The sequence continues at coordinate 13,940,345 of JBBPCY010000019.1, forward strand.
ATATCAGTGCATTTAATGTGACCACGGTGAGCCACATAATGGGTGGAAACCATTTTCAAATGACATGCTTAATATGCCAACAATGGCAGGCGATAAGAACCAGCTTGTTGTCATGCATTTTGGCCTTGTTTAAATATTTGTACTATGTTGACCTTTTCATATTGGACCTTTTCCCCTCTGTGTTGCAATTAAGAAACACATGGACAATGGAAATCCCTGAAGTACACTTATTTGATATTTTTAATTGTTCAGAGATCAGGGTTATTAAAGTATTTGCAATTTATAAACTCTTGTACATGTCTTTTCTTTATTAGGCATGAAGTCATAAAAAAAATCAATCTAGAGAAAATTGTTCTGGAATGTCTCACATCTTGCCAAACATGTCCAACCCGAAGCAGAAAAGCAGAGGATATAAAGTGTGCTCTGTAAACATTAGCGTTGTGATTAGTCTTGTGTTTTGTCTTTTATTAGTTTCAGATCTAAGTGGTCATGTTTGTGTATTTTAAGCTGGACATCAGAAAGCTGTCTGCCCATAAACTCAGTGGTTAGAGCGGGCACTGTCTGGGCAACGGCGAGGGCTGATAAGATAATTCATGTGAAAACAAACAGCCAATAGTAGAGAAGAAGGGCACCATATTAGCGAGCGGCATGTAGACTATTTACCTTCTCCCCCTCAAATGCTTGTGTTTTGGCTTCATATTCGGTCATAGAGTGCTACTGGTGTGGCCAAGTCCAGCACCCGCAGTGTTAAAAATCCAGCTCATCTAATTAACTGGTATCTGCAGCACATTAGCTGTATGATCCTCCTGCTATAAAAGATGAACCATCTATCTCACTTCAAGCATATTTGCTGTGTAATGGTTTGAAAAGCGCCTTAGCAGTTGAATTAACAGTTAAGGAGTTATTAGTAAACATTCCACCATGAGGACTCATTTCCTTTAATACGTTTTTATTTGTCTCTTTAAATGAAGAAACCTCATTTGAGTTCACTCTAGTGAGATTATCATCTCAACTATGGCTCTGAAAGTTCATTTCAGTACAGCTTTTGAGTGAGCAGTATGTTTCTGTGCGCCCTTATACAAAAAAACATGGCACATCAGATGAAACTGACAGTCTGGTCTAAACCCAGTCATTGGGGGAATTCAGGGGGATAATTCATACCACTTGTTGTCCACAGCCAGTAAAAGGACAAACCAAAAGAGATAATCTTTACAATTTCTGGCGTGAGCAGAGCTGCACAAGGTTAAGTAAGATACTTTAAAGCAATAAATTCCTCTGTAGGTTTGTTTGGATGTCTAATGGCCTACATTTTATTTAATTACCCAGGAACACATTACATGGGAAATAAGTATGTATCAGCTAAAGCATTTTCTACCGCAGATGGGCCTTTTTGACAAGAACTGGGGGCATTCCAATAAGTGAATAGGCCTCTTAAAAAGCCACACGGAGCTGTTTCAGCACTGACTGGGGTGACATGGCTGCGCTGGTCTATGCATTTGGAGATGTAGGCCTGGCCAGGAAGTTTATTATCATTTTCATTACTTAAGTGACTGATATGTGTTTGTGTATGTATGTGTGTGTGTGTGTGTGTGTGTGTGTGTGTGTGTGTGTGTGTGTGTGTGTGTGTGTGAGTGCACAAGGTGAAATAACACACTTACTCTGACCCCTGACTTTTGCTACTTTCTCTAGAGCGTCTCAAGCATTATAGGAAAAACTATTTAATACTTATTCACAGTGCTGCCTATTTCTATACGCCACTGTAACTGCAGGATTGCTTAGATTGACAAAGCTGGAGTGGTCAGAAGTAATTATTATGAAATATCATTATTATAAAGTGTATTAGGTAATTATTTGTGTACAAGTTGTGGGTTAGCTTACTCTCTCACAGTGAAATATTATTATTATTAAGTGTATTAGGTTATTATTAGTGTACATGTTGTGGGTTAGCTTGCTCTCTCACAGTGAAATTACAATGACACACTACACCAAAAGCAGTACAGAATTATTGGACTAACATAAACTGATTTAAAAAATGTCTGTACTCTCTATTTCTTTTTCGTGACTTCTCGGCTGTAGGCTGTTGGTTAGTAAAAAAATCCCTGTTATAGTGAAAAGTGCACTTTGAAATATACTTAGTCTATATTTAATCAATGCCACTTTTTTACATATATAATATATATATATGCATATATAGCAAATGGATATACAGATAGCACCTGCACAATTATTGTTTTTCATGATATATTAAAATAGTCAGTTTTTCAGTGGAATAGAAAGTTTGTAGTGGAATAGAAACTGATTTCTCAGATATTAGTATTAATACAATCTATCCAGTTTTTTAACACAAATAATTAGAATATTACATTTTGATCTTAAAATTCAAAGCTGAACTGAGGGACATCCTGAACAGTGCTAAACTGGTTGCCTTTGCTCTATCTTCTTGATGTCATTCAGTCAGTGTAT
>JBBPCY010000019.1:13942907-13963123 GCA_037974405.1 Brachyalestes nurse
CCTTCCACCACTGTGAAATGATCATGTCAGGGCTGTTGAGGTACTCTGTGTCTGTGGGAAGTTGAATTAAAACCGTACCTCAATAACTTTTGTGCTCTTTGTCTAAATGCGAACCACACAATTGAACAAACCTCCCAGAAACTTTTGGTATTTTCTCCGCAGCTTGAGACCCTCGCGACGGCTCGGTGAAACCCCCCGCTGTTTTAGAGCGCGTATTTATTTTCATTGAGAGAGCAGTGGTACCCTCTGGCCGGGTCTCTGTGAGCGTCTGCCCGGCCGGGCGGGCTGGATGTGGTGGGCCTGGCAGGTGGTAACGGCTCGCTGGTAAATGAGAAAGAGCCCCTCGATGTGTGCTTTTTATAAAGGCTGCTCAGATGACACTTCTCCTGTTTGAAATCCAGCCGTTCAGGTGCCCTGCGTGACTCTCTCTCTGACTGACCTGTGGACTCCACGGCGCCCGCTTTATACCGAGCAGTTTCACAAACACCGGAGCAGTAGCAGAGAGACTCCACACACTCTGTCTGGGCTACCTGAGCGTGTCACAGCCAGGGCCAGCAAACATTTCACTGGGTCATTATTTGCGTCTGAATTTTCATTATTAGCGTATGTATTCTGTCATTATTACTGTAAGTATTCGATCATCATCATTTACTCATTATTAGAATATGTATTTGGTAGTTATTAGTGTACGTTTTTAGTCATTATTGTGTCATTGTTAGAGTGTGTGCGTTTGGCCATCATAACTGCGTATTTGACCATTACCAGTGTGTGTTTATTCATTATTAGTGTGTGTATTTGGCCATCATCAGTGTGTGAATTTGATCATTATATCTGTATGTATTTGGTCATTATTAGTGGGTGTATTTGGTCGTTATTAGTGTTTGTATTTGGCCATTATTAGTTTGTGTATTTGAGCATGATTAGGATATGTATTAGGGTATTATTAGCATGCATTTGGTTATTATTAGTGGACATTTGGTCATTATCAGTGTGTGTATTTGGTCATTTGTAGTGTATGTGTGTTTTGTCATTATCGGTGTGTGTATTTGATCATTATATGTGTCATTGTTTTACAGTATGTTATACTTTTATTTGTATTTTTCTTTATTAATTTTAAGGCTACGTGATCAGGCCTTTTTGTAAATCTGTGTATTGAACTATAGAGCTGAGATGAGTTGTATTATATGTATTAGAAGTGTGTGTGTTTTGTCTTTATTAGTAGGTATATTAGGTCATTATTAGTGTGTGTTAGTTAATTATAGGTCTGAGTATTTGGCCATCATTAGTGTGTGTTAGGTCATTATCGGGATGCAGTTAACTCATTTGTAACATGCCCACATTCACTTGATCTGCTGTTGAGCTGCTGTTTCAGTTCTGTTTTAGATCTTCAGCAGACAGAACTGGACCTGCTCGAGCATCCCGCTCCCAAACGACCCTCCGTCTTTAACCTCTCCTGATGGGAGAATCTCAGATCGCTTAAAGGCGTCATCAGTTAGGCTACTGTAAAGTTCATGAGGGTGTTAGAAATGTCAGTGGGTTTTGAGAGCGCTCTGTGAACGTTAACTGGTTTAACTGGTTACAGCGAGCTACAGGTTGATTATAGTTTGTTAAACAAAACAAAAACAGCAAGTGAAACATAAGTTCCGATCAGTCCTAATACTTATGCTAAGCCGTTTATCACTTGATTGTCAATGAAACGCGAACGCATCGATTGTTAAGTAAATACTATAATATAAATTATCCGAATACAGATAAAAAATGACCAAGAGCTTAACATGTACACCACAACGCATATGCAACAAACAAAAGTAAATGAACGCATAAATGAAGGAATGGATAGTCAAACTGTTACAAGCTTTCACGTTTTCAAGTTTTAAACTAGTTTATAAAAGGTTCATAATAGTTTAGTGTATAAAGATAAAAAAAAAAATAATAATAACAACGACAGCATCAACAACAACAATCATCATCATTATCATCACTATTATTTTTACGACTAGTAGTAGTGTTGTTATAAGGATTAAAAATTCACATAATTAAATATATAATTAGTATTAATATAATTTGTTGTATATTTTGTATAATTTAGTATTATTATTAGTATAATATAGTAGTATAATTTATAAATATTTTGATATATATATATATATACAGCTAACTGCAACAACGAACAAATAATAATAATAATAATAATAATAATAATAATAATAATAATAATAATAATAATAATAATAATAATAATCTAATAAAAATATAATTCTACAAGGACAACAAATTATACTAATACTAACCACCACCACCACCACCAATAATAATAATAATAATAAGAATAAAAATAAATCATAATCATAATAAATCATAATCATAATGCATGAATAATAACAATATTAATAATTGTGTTTTATGTTTTACATACATTTTTTTTTTACAATTATAGCTTGTAAAGTTGTAAGGGCATGGCTGTTTGTTCTGTTTTAGAGGAGTCGGTGTGTTTTTACAGGCTCTGTTCGTTATTGTTGGCCTGAGATCGAGCAGCAGTTTTCTTCCACCATATGCTTGAGTAAATATGCAGAGCAGGCCGTGGCCCCTCCTCGCCGGGGTCTGCTGAACAGTGTGCTGAGGGCCTGGCCGCCTGGCCCGGAGGAGGAGTTTCTCTCCTCCATATTCAGGAGCTGGGAGGCTACCGGGAGCCCCCCTGCACTCGGGCGTATAAAGAGACCCCCTTCAGGTCCCTTTAAGATAGGACTAATGATCCGCGCGTGCAAAACAGAGGGCCCGACAGTGCTGGAACCCGCCGGAGCGCTCTGAGGAGACCATGATGATGATGGAATACATGACGGACAAGTTCTCCATGAAGAGCGAGGCTGTGAAGGGCTCTGAGTACTACCTGGGCGCGAGCAGCACGCTGGAGCAGGTGATGGAGAGCCTGGAGAGCGTGCAGTACTATGACAAGACCTCACCAAAGTGCGTGCACTCCTTCTCCCTGCAGAACAGTGACCGGGCCTCTCCCTGCGACAGCCAGAACAGTGAGTGAACCTCTGATTTTACAACCGCACCTGACTAGGGGTTCCACATCTTATACTGCAATTATTTATGAGTTAGTGTTTGTTCACGGGAAGTCTAGACAAGTAGGTTTATTGTCATTTTAGCCACAGACACAGTGCACAGCGACACAAAACAACGTTCCTGCAGGACCATGGACACAAGAAAAAAACAGAAACACCAAAACTACACAAGTACAGACAGGACAAAATACACATAAAGCAAAGAGAGAGCTAGTGCAAGAAAAGAGCAACAAAACATCAAGACGATATTAAGTGCACTCGACGTTTCAATGAGCACAATATTATGACAGATGGTGTATTCTAGCAGTGGAGTAGTTAGGTGTGCAAAAATGCAGAATGGAGGTCAAAAGCAATAAATAATAATCGTGCAAGTAATAGCAGCAGCACGACTGAGAATATGCAGTATATAATGAATAATATGTGGCTGTTGTAGTGTAAGTTGTCTACTGAGTTTTAGTCTCTGCACTGTTATACATTAGTATACAATAGAGGCAAACAGGTCCCATTCAGTACCAAAGAGTACTTACATTAAAAAAACACACAAAAAAATTAATTCGAAGAACCGTTTTTCTGATGCTCTGTCATCCTGAAAAATCCTTTAACCAGGCAAAAATATTTATGCACTCAAATGGCTAAGTTTTAGGGTCAGGATTCTTTACTGGTCACATACATAGTTTACATGTACAACATGTAGTCCAATGTGCCCCTGAGACTGTGGAATAAAGTTATCAAATAATGTAAATTAAATTAGAGACATTTTTGAAAGTTAGAAACGATATAGTTAACCATATAGCCCTATAGTTAACATATTATATTAATCTTGTATACTAAAATATTTTAGTGTAATTTATTCATATTTTATTAAAATAGAATGTATAAATAGAATATATTTATATTTTACCCTGTTCGTTTTATATAAACCAGTTATTTAAAGACAATACGGTTTATGTAATTGATGTCGGCACAGTTTCAGCTTGTAAGTCGACCTCAGGGCTTTGTTGTTTGTGGAACCAGGTACTTTATGGAAGAACCCGTAAGGAACCTTTATCAGAATGGGCTGTTTTAAACACGCACGCAAAAAAAGTTTTTAGAAAGTTAAAATAGTACATGTGAAAAGTGTCTGGAACATGTTGTGGATCTTTTCTGCTGGTTTAATTATCTTGGAAGTTTCAGAGTTTGCGCCGATCGTGTTCCAGTAGAAAAATAAAACTGAAAAATGATGATAGAGGCTGGTGTTAAAGCCGTGTGGGCCCTGTCCATTCAGCCGATTTTATTATAGCGATGCGATTAAATACAAACATCACACAAAAAAACCCAAACCATCCATCTGTATTTGGTCTGTTCTGATAGGAACGATTATTCACTGTTCATAATTCTAGTAAAACTGAAAACGAGTTTCTGAACCTATAAAAGTCCACTCGTCCAGACCAATGTAAACAGCGGCGTTTAACTTAAAAAAAACGTAAAAACGTTTTTAACACAGACGAAATTTCACCGAAATTCAAGTAAGATTTTTTAAAACTTATTTAGGCCTACTTATTATTTATTTATTATTAGAATTTCAATGAATCTCAAGATGTGTTAAGGAAGCTCGGTAACAAAGTTAAAATTGCATCTTCTACTGTGTATTTAGATCCAGCGATCTGTAAGTGTATTTTAAAGCGCTTTTAGTTTCTCATCTTGTAGTTTCGCAGCCCTGTTGTTACACTAGGTTGAATCTGCACAGTGTTCAGATTTTCTCAAATGACCACTGTAAGAGCTGAACACTGGATACTTCAGTGAGTGCTGTGAAAAACTGAGAGTCTGTTCATCATCTAGACCTCATCTCCCAAAGATAAACCTGAGGAAAGTCCTTTTCTGAGTATACTGAGTATAATCTATGAGCATGTGGAGTAAACACAGAGCAGCATTTACTGCATTTAAAATGCCAGATATGCACTAGCAGAATTTGGTGTGGATATTGATGGATCTGGATTCTGTAAAGCTGCTTTGTGACAACATTGGTTGTAAAAAGCTGTAGGTATAAATAAACTGGTTGAATGTAATATTGTAGTGTAGAAATGAAAAACATGAATTTGTTTCATGATATAATCCATAAGCACCACATTACATTTATGAAGTCAGTCTGTGTTGTAAGGATGTGTTTGGTTTTTATTTTACTGTTTGTGCCTCTAATTACTTTTTTACATAGAAAACAACAATTTCCAGATATAATGCATAAGCACCACATTCCCTTTCTCGAAGTGTCAGTCTGTGTTGTACAGATGATTCCATGTGTTTTGTTTGTTATTTTACTCTTTGAGTCTCAATTAACTCAGAATGTTAAAGAATTTAACATATAAAACAACTTTTCCAGGTGTGTTAATGTCCTATAATTTGGCAGTTTTGCTTAATAAGTAGGATAATAATGACTAAATTGATACCCCCCCCCCCCTTTGCTGGTCCTGAGTCAGCTGGACCTTCACAGCTGGTCCTGAGTCAGATTTGTTAAGTGTTTTGCTGCTTTGTTCAGTGTTAAAGTTTGGTGTCTCTGCAGATCCTGGGTTCCGCGCTCCCGAGGCAGAGGACGAGACTGCACGCCCTGCAGACAGCCGCGAGCGCAGCGACGTGGACGAGCTGGCAGAGAAAGCCGACAGTAATGTGTCCAGCAGCAAAAAGAGGCGCCACAGGACCACCTTCACCAGCTCACAGCTGGAGGAGCTTGAGAAGGTCTTTCAGAAAACCCACTACCCAGATGTGTACGTGAGAGAACAGCTGGCCATGAGGACGGAGCTAACTGAGGCCAGAGTGCAGGTCAGAGACAGCAGCAACTTAACTGTAACTGCTGGCCCCTTTACTCTGTTACCCATTTACCTCTTTACTCTGTTAAACACTCTCAGAGTGCCTATACTGTTTTAAACACACTCAAACCCCCTTTACTGTGTTAAAAACACTCAGAGCGCCTAACAGCGTTTAACACACTCTCAGCTTCTTTACTCTGTTTGACACACTCTCAGCTTCTTTACTCTGTCTGACACACTCTCAGCCTTTTTACTCTTTATCACACTCACAGCTTTTTACTCTGATTTACACACTCTGAGCTTTTTTATTGTTTATCACACTCACAGCTTCATTACTCTGTTTAACACACTCTTAGCTTCCTTATTCTGTTAACACACTCAAACCATCTTTCCTCTGCTAAACACTCTCATATATTCTTTACTCTGTTAAACACATGCAACCCCCCTTTACTCTGTTTTATACACACATAGACCCATTACTCTGTTAAATGTTTAGCTTGCTGAAAACATTAGATGTATGGACAACAATACTCCTAATACTATGGCATCAGTGATGTATATTATTTATTGTGGTTAATGGAGTTTATCTTTGAGAGCATACAGGGAGACATACTAACACTGCATTCACAAAGCATGCTGTTTGCTCTTTATTTTTGCATGTAGATTGATTCTAGCCATTTTCATGATTTTATATGAGATAAAAAATGACTGGATTTTTTTCGTTGACTGTAAACGTGATTTGCGAGTGTTGTTGTGTTAATCTGTGATGCGTAGGTTTGGTTCCAGAACCGCAGGGCTAAGTGGAGGAAGCGGGAACGTTATGGACACTTGCAGCAGCCCAAAGGCCCTTACAGCAACACATACGAGCTCACAGCCTTACCCAGGACAGACACCTACTCACAGGTAAACTGTGAGCCTTTATACTCCTGTAAAAGGCTTGTCAGCGTGACAGTCTACAGTCTTATCATAGGATTGCTGGGTTAACACATTAACACCTCATGACCAGAAAGCAGCTAGTAGCTTTCTGATTTCAGAAAGTGTGTATGTGTGTTCGCATGTATGCGTGCATGTGTGTGGTTTTATTTAAGAAAGTTGAACCCTTCTGCAGATGAAATCGGCAGCTAAAGCTATTGTTTGGGACACTTATTTTTTACTGTTATTTTAATAATTGTGCTGTTTGTCAGTTTGAAAAAACACAAGGCAGAATTCAACCAGTTTTCCCATTTTTCAGAATGAAATCAATAATTCTGTTTATAAACAATTGTTTTGGTCTGACGCCGTATGTTCTGTTTTAGACAAACTTACCAAGGTGGAATTGTTCACAGCGGTAGTGATAGGAACCAGAAGTCTAAAGAGTTTAACATCTTCAGAAGCTTCCTCACAGAAAGTTGTTTCATGAAATTGTTACAAATATACCGGCTGATTCCAGAGACATTGTTTTATAGTAGTTCTGAGAAGGTTTTGGGGTGAAATTTGTTTTAGGTTCGTACATTCATGCATTCTAAAAAATGTTTGTCAGTTCAACCCAAAGTTAAATTCAACTTCAGTAAAACCAGCTAATCTGCTTGTTTTGTAGTGTAGTGGAAAGATACATGCAAGAATCCCAAAGAACACAAATATGCTACAGTTTTACCAGCATCAGCCTGGCATATGAACCACTGTTAAAAATCTTTCTACAATGCACCATTTCATACCAAACCACTCTAAACAACATTGTTTAGATTTTGATAATGGAATTATGTAGAAATCAGTGAAAGTCCACTTTTACATATGAAATAAAAAGCTCTTTTTGCTTTCTCCATTCTTCTTTGCAAACACCACAAAACTAAAGGAACTACTGCATAAAGTATTTGACATACCCTACACATTTTATCCACACGTTAAGATGTCAGCACTAAACAGCACTGAAAACTGCTTAAATCATCTTTGGGCCAATTTGTGCTTTTGACAAAAAGAACTTGTTATTTAGATAAACATGATAAAAAACAAACATTATTTGAATAAACATGAAGCTGAGTGAAGTAAAGTTTACCCAAAGCATTTATGAAAAGTTAAACCCATACATTTCTTCTGCGAAACTTTTGACGGACAGTATCTTGTCACTGGTCCACTTTCAGCCCCTTTCTGAAAACCTGCTAGTTTTGCATTATCTCATAGGCTTAAAGTAAAACAGCTGCAGGATCTCTGCATCAGGAAGAACATCTAAGAACTAGGCGTATTTATAGAGCTGGATACGATTGTCACTATTTTCCTAACTGAGGTCATATCTGGTATTCAAAGAATATTATGTGGAGTACAACTGATTGGCCTGCTGTCCAGGGCAGACATTTGTGCAATCATAATTGATTAATATGCTAAGACCTGTTGCTTTATGGTGGTGTGGAGAGATTTCTTCCCTCTGTGGAATCCTGGTAGAGTAGGACAAAAAAGGTTATTTAAAGCCAGAACAAATTTCATAAAGTTATGTACTATGTTTATATGTGATATGAATTGTAATTACAATATTGATAATAACAACAACAACAGCAATAATTAAATAAATAATAATCATCATCATCATCATTAGCCAGGCACACACAACAGTAACCATGTACTGAACTGCAAGGAGCAATCCAAATGTTCAAAATTGTCCTTATAAATGTCATAGTTCTAAAAATGACTTTTACGTGTATTGAAGAACCCTTGAAGACTCCTTGAAGAGTGTAGAATGCAAAAGCTTTGAGTTTTTAAGTATTTTTCTTTTCTCACGCTGTACAGATTCCCAACAATTTGTGGACGGCGCAATCCCCGGGTGGCTCAGTGGTGTCGTCCTGCATGATCCCACGAGGTTCCCCCCCTTGTGTAGCCTCCCCATACCCCCACTCACCACGAGCCCCTGAGCACAGTTACGTGGGCTTCCCCAACCACCAGCAGAACCAGTTTGGCGTCAATCATGTCTCCCTCAACAACTTCTTTGCTGATTCGCTCTTGACTCCAGCACCCAATGGGCACGCAGTGTTTGAGAGCAAGCCTGAATTTGAACGACGGTCCTCCAGCATCGCTGTTCTGAGAATGAAGGCCAAAGAGCACACGGCCAACATCTCCTGGGCTATGTGAGCGCCTCTCTCAGACTCTTACTCATAGCAGTCCTAAAAGGAGTATCTTGATATGTTGATAGAGACACATATGTGGACATTATATTTCTTATGAAGGACTCCCTGCTTTTTTAAACTGTTCACTGACTAAAAGGATGATTCCTTTGAAGATCTTCAGAATTCCAGCCAACACCATCCGTTTGTCACACTTTAAACTACTTGGAAATAGAATTTTAAAAGTAGTTTATAAATGAGTCTTGACAATACAGCAGTGTGCCTTATTATTTCTGATGCACTTATAGTGATGTGAAAACAGTGGCACAGACAGCTTTAGGAGATTAACAGTATTCTGTCCTCAGGACATGGAGCAGAGTGATGTCTCTGACATACTAATGTTTTGTTTGAGTGCTTTGAAACAAAGCTGTGTACAGCTCAGAACTGTGGCTGGTCCAAACTCTGCCACAGTCAGAGGATCGCTTTGTCCTCTGTGGTAACATTATTTCAATAAAAAAAATATTTCATCATACCTGTCATTGGTGATTTGCCAATTGTTGTGATTTTCTATTGTAGGGAAGTGAAATCATTTGACCACAAATTGTGTTGTTTTAGTAATCTTTCATCATTACGAGCCTACATTATGCCTTTCAGAGGGGAAGATGAAGATATGATGAAAAAGCTAAAAAGGTAAAAACAGATGAACAATGTTAACAATCCAAATAATGGCTGATGATTGTGAAAATGATTGTGTTTAATGTTGATATTAAAGTAAAATATGAACATATCACATAGGACAGAATATAATGTTAAAAAGAATTTAATGGCTTTTTTTCCTGTCTTCATGTAACCAGAGGTAGTCCGTAATCACTTGCATGTACTTAATTACTTGACTTGAGTAGTTACATGAGTTACCTGCACTTGAATAGAACATGGAGGCGGATCCATACTCAGTTCCTCAGTTCTCTTATCTATTTCAGTTTTGTTCCCTTTGTTTTGTTTCTTTTTGCATTTTTTCCTAATTTTCTCCATAATTTAGTTAGGACTCCCCCAAACTACCAGTGGTCTGGGGATGAAGACTAACCTATGTGTGTCCCCTGATTCATGTGTAAGCATCACATTATAGGTCAGTACACTTGGAAAAGAAGCCCAACTGCCATTTTGGTTGTATTCAACTCACAGATGCCTGCACTGACTAGATTAGAGTATCTGATAGAGAGAAAGGACCATCTTAACCACCCAGAGAGAGCAAATCCAATAGTACCCTCTTGGACCCCTGGTCACAGATAGCTGTGGCATCACCATGGATCAGAAGTTTAGTTCTTAATCACTTTTTGTGTTTGGCATTTTGTATGCCAAACGTAATTCCAAATAGAGAACATCAGCATTAACAAGACTCAGTCCCTCTACTGATAAATGCTGGAGGTCAATTACAGTTTTTCAGAGACCACGCCTTCCTTATTTGACTGATGTATAAGAATAGACTGTATGACTGCAGGAGAAGAGATAACTTGGAAACTTGGGTTGGAATTCTTAGAGTCTTCTGTATAAGTCTGGGCTCTCCTGCTGAACAAAGACAGAGCTGAGAGAGGACCTAGGAACAATGAGGAGATTAGTCAATGGTGGGGTTTGGAAACTTTGTCACAGGAATTACAAGGTAGAGATGGGTTGTTAGATTGGAAGGAGAAGGAGCTTCAGTCCCAACTTCATAACTATATTTTATTTCTACATTACCTACACTTTAGTTCAATTATGTCAATACATAAGAATGGATCTAGTTGGGTGGTAGCTTCTGATTTTCCCAAAATAGTAGTTATTTAGACATTAGGCCTGTATTATGTCTCTGCTTTATTATGCCAACTAGTCAGACTGTATCTGTGTGTGTGTGTGTGTGTGTGTGTGTGTGTGTGTGTGTATTTACGCATCTGTTGTTTGTTTATGCGTATCTCTGGTCTAATCTCTGTGGCGATCTGCCTATTCTACCAAACCCCCAGCTCCAAGCCATCACACCAATCACTCCCTCCACACACACACAGCATTTCTCTGCAGCAGGAGAGTCAGAGTGTTCCTCCTCAGCTGTAAGACGGATGAAGCGGCACATGTGAGGAGTGTGATCCCACCACAGGCTGCTGCAGACGAGATCCATCAGCGGCGCTGAATGAGTTTGACCCTGTGGGGTGAACCCCAGTCATTAATACAGCAGCTCACACACGAGCGGGGGAGGAGACACACACTGCAGCCCAGCGTACAGCACACACACATCAAACAGCCCGGTCTAGCAACAAAGCTGCGCTTATGTGTGTGTTTGTGTGTGTGTGTGTGTGTGTGTGTTTTAGGCAAAACTCTCTGGACTCTGATTGTGGAAGGTATTCTTGTGCCGGTTCCTTGGCCTGAATTATCAGTGTTTGGACATGGATTTGAATTTACAGTGGAAGAAGTCCCAAAAACTTTTTGGGTCTCTGTCTTGTTTCTCGTTCTCCGATAAGCCACTTGGCATCATTGTGATTAGGCCATTTATTCTGGAGGTTAACTCAGGTAGACATCAGAAAAGTAGAGCAACATAACTTGTCCAGCTGAAACACTTAGGGGTGAATTTACTACAAGATGGTGCAGAGGGAGTTCTTTCCAGGTGGTTCTGAAAGCACACAAAAGCACATTTTATGTTTTATGTTTTATATGTGATAAGTTAAAGTCATAATATAAACCATGCATTAAAACATACAGAAGTGTGCTTTCTATAGAAGATATGTACCTATTTTCACTAACAAACTTTGAAAGTGCCGTAACTATTTAAACATGAGCCCCATCGACAGTTCGATCCCCCGTCATGCAGAGATCTCCAGAGAGTTTAACTGGCCTTGCTCTCTCTGTGTGGGTTAGATGGCCCACCATTTTCTCCCATCATTCAAACATCTGTAAGCTTACATGGCAGAATTGGCAGTCAGGGCACTACATGCGTGGTCCACTGACGTCAACGGTGTGTAAAGATACGTTGACTGGCTTCATGTGGCTCAGAGGAAACACAGAATGCAAGCCTTCCCCCTTCCTGGTCTGGGAAGTTTGTTGTTGAGAGTAAAAATGGGTGAAACTGACTAACTTTTATTTTATACATTTGTATTGCCCATATTTCTGTATAGATTCCTCAGTACTAAACACTGTTACATGCTGAACACCTCCCTATCTTCTTATACACATAGTTACAATAAATCAGTAAATCTGAGCCATATCTACCTATCATCTACAGAATTTTGTCACTGTCATAACAAAGCCTCAGAAAGTCAAAAACATTCTTAACTGTTTTCTAATCTTTCAACACTTTACTCCAAGGACTTTGTTTATACACAGTGTAACCCAAACAAACAAAAGGGATTTTGATTGAACAGCGACAAAATGCACTCTTGGTTGATGTGCATAATACTTCTTTGAGCCAAAACCTTTTCACTAGGGTCCAATTTCCACACCAGAGCTGAATGTGGGTGTCCAGTCCGAACTACCAGAGAGGCCTGACATCAGCTCATTGGATTACAATAGCCGGAAGGCTCTCTCAAATTCAATTAGGAAGGGACAGTCTGCTTTGCTGCATTCTGCTATTTGCATGAGCAATAACTCAAAAGGCCAGGCAGGTGTAGGGTTACTGAAGCCTAATGCTGTTGCGCTTACAGACAGACAGACAGCTCTGGAGGAAAGTTGAACTTGGCTGGATGTTTATCAGCACTGAGGGGTAACAAACAGATTTAGCAAGCGATGCCGTTTCCCCATGCTTAAGAATGTTTGTGAAGGAAGGAATCTACTTTTTGCTGTTACTTGGTCATATCTAGTCCAGTGGTGTTCTAAAAAAACGGGTTACATGTACAAACGTACATATGTTAATTTGTATACTTCTGTAGTGTACTAAACATTGGTAGTGCAAGTAGTGTATTCACACTAGAAAATTCCACAGGTTGTAGCAGAAGGGAAGGAGCTGTATGAGCTGGATATCTACGTAACTGTATTTATATGTGACCTTACTTCCATACGGCTTGTAACTGGACAAGTTAGATCGACGTTAACTGTAACTAGCTACTGTTAGCTAATCTAGGCATTATATTAGCATGAGACAATGCATAAATTGTCGTTTTCATTAAATCCAGGCACTAGTGACGTGGACAGTGCAGAGTATAAAAACATAGTGCATACAGACTTAAAACACACACAGAGTTCTCCTTCATCAAATCAGTTAATGCAAAAGCCCTTTCTGTGGGTAAAACTAATGTACTAATGCAGGAAAACACTGATACAGTTCTGTAAACCAGTACAGTACAACTCCTAACATGGAATAGCTCACTATTCTTTTTCTTACAGTTCTTACTTGTAAACCTCAAATAGGTCCCTATACTCTACAAATACGGTGACATAATGGGATCCTGGAGCAATGCCGTAAGAAGAACAAATTTTAGTTCCCTAAAGAACCACACACAGCTCTGGAAAAAAATAGAGACAACTGCAATTTATTTTTAAATCAGCATCTCTATGAGTGTGACAGCAATTCCATGCCAGTGTCTGTCAGATTCCTACACAAGCACCTCATTCTGCTTTATGAGGGACTGATTAGGCCATCACCTGAATCAAATATTATTTAATGAGGAAAAGTATAGACCACTGCTATAATCAACACTCTCCACTCACAATGAGACCAGTTGGATAGTAAAACACTACAAAAGTACATCAAAGGTAATTATTGCCATTTTGAGAGTGCGATTTGTTTTCTTTAAGAGAGATATTTGTTTTCTTTAAGTTCTGTAAACACTGCATCATTTCTCTTATGTTGATGTGTTGTCATTTCCTTTAAAATTAAATGCTTTAAAGAACATTACTTTTATTGGGAAAAGGTTTTAAAAACTAAGGCAAAGCTGTTCAGGTCAATACTTGCACCCACAAAAGATAATACCTGAGAAACTGAACACTTTTGCGGTCTCTTATTTTTTTTTCCAGAGCTGTATATAAATGAGATGTAAAGGGTTATTGTCCAATTTATGGGTTCTTTCTAGAACTTTGCATTATGTGATAGTTCCAAAAACTTCTTCTCCAAAAAGTTCTTCTCTCTGGTACACACCTCATTCCCAAAAATGGTTCTTTCCATAGCATGTTTTTTCTACTGTGGTTTTTCTATGGCAAAACTTTTCTGTCATCTTTATTTTTAAGGGTGTATGCACCATTGGTGGGCATCACACACAACTTGTCATTCGGTCTGGGTGCCACATGCACTCTCTGATGGACGTTTGAACCGGGGCCCACCAGTTAGGAAAAGTCCCAGCATGCAGTGGGGCCTGCTGTTTGCAGAGCCTGGTGAGCTTGGGGCCGATGATCGCTCTTCACACTCAGACTGTCCTGCGTGTTCAGTAGGAGCAGCACTGTGAGCTGCAGTACTGCAGAGCTGCGTGATTAATGAAAGAATTCCCAGAACCTTCTCCTCCACAATACAGGCCAAATGAGTTATTGTGTGTGAAGTGATTTTTTTATTGGCTTCTCACACAGAGCTGGGGCCACATATTGAGGGCAGTATGAAGTCATATAGATCACACCGAGAAGCCATAACACTTGTGTTAAAGATGTATGTGGACAGTGGTGAAGAAAAATACCAGGATGAAGAGCTGAAGGTGGTGAAAAACAAACTGATGACGATTTTTTTTTTCATTCTTGGCCTGGATGAGCCGCTCTGGGAAGAACATGAATTGGCATAGAGGTTTAACTTATGTGGACCTCTTTCAAATTTTAAAAACATTCTTTACACATGAACATGTTATTTACAAATGTTATACAGTAGGACCATATATTGAAGGTTTCCTCAAAGAACCAAATGTGGCAGATCCAAGGCACCGCTCCAGGAAACCCTTTCTGTAACCATTAAATGTAAGAATGTAGTTTTTTTTTGCAGTATTTGTATATCTCTGAACATGGAATAATTGCTTTCTCTTCCAGAAAATGAACCTGAACAGAAGGTTTCATAGTTTCGTAGCTGAAAAATTATCTCTCCAAAAACACCTGCTCCTCTGGTGGCAAAAAACATTTTGGCCAGTTTGATTTCAGTTGACCTCTAGTGCTGAGCAAGATGAAATGCTGCACAGAGAGTGTGTGGGATGTTTGCTGAGCTGTGTGTGTTACACAGCGGCCTATGCACTTCCCTCTAATGAGCACAGGACATTAAGCATAGACTGTCAGCAGACAAGATGAGCTCATGACAGTATAGAGAACTAATTCTAAGAGGGATGAGTCCCGAGATTTCCATTACGATGAAGTATGCACGCATACTCTCTGTCATACACACTCACACACACACACACACACACACACTGCACAGCACAGCACCTCACTATGCTGAGACCACTGAATCAGGTGGTTGATGTGCTGATGAGCAGTGTGCTCATGAATAGGTAGATTAAGCAGCACCCTGCTGAGATAACAATGTTTGCTTATGCCACAAGAAACAGAAGCAATAAACACACAATTAATTATCAACGACAAACAAACATGCGTCATAATGAGCTATGACGTCTATGCATGAGCCATCAACTCATGGGCTTTTGAAAACACTTTATTTTTAGAATGACTTTGTCTTTGTTAAAGTATATTTAATTGTTGCTATATGCAAATATTTTGGATGTATAAATAACTCGCGAACAGTGGCTGCATAAATAACTTGCAGTTTAACACCAATGGATTTATACAATTCTTTCAATGTTTTAAATTATTTTTTAAACATCATATTCATTTGATTGATTGTGTATGTAAAAAAAGTACATTTTATTTATATGCAAACTGTTTCATTGTTTTGTTCATATATGCTATAGACGTTGAATCGCATGTTTATGTATGAATGAATTTAAACAGTAATAGTGATAGTAGTATTAGTGTAGTTGTAGTCGTGGTAGTAGAATGAGTAATCATAAACTGTAGTAGTTACGGTAATAATAGTAGTTGCAGTAGAGGCTGGATTAACAGTAGGAGTAATAATAATAGTAGTAATAAATGAGGTAGTAGTTCTCATTGTACAGCTGTACAATGACAGTAAAGGTATTTCAATTTGAATCAGTAATAGTAGCAGTAGCAATAGTTTATTTATTGGATTAACAGGCTATATTACTCCATAATGATCACTACTAGTTTACTGACAATTTCTAAATAATGTATTTATAACATTTTGTGATAAAGGTAAATGTGTTACCCTACAGCTGCACTATTACACTTAAATCTGTACTCTGTTACACTTAAATCTGTACTGTGTTACCCTTAAATGTGTACTACGTTACACTTAAATCTGTATTGTTACACTTAAATCTGTACTGTGTTACACTTAAATCTGTACTGTTACACTTAAATCTGTACTGTTACACTTAAATCTGTACTGTGTTACACTTAAATCTGTACTGTTACACTTAAATCTGTACTGTGTTACACTTAAATCTGTACTGTGTTACCCTTAAATCTGTACTGTGTTACACTTAAATCTGTACTCTGCCACACTTAAATCTGTACTGTGTTACACTTAAATCTGTGTTGAACTAAACAACAATTTAGGATCAGTTTACTCAACTGTTGCTCACTTAGTTTAGGCAATATTTTCTCTAAATTAAAACCCCATATCAGATGACTCCCTCCCCTGTAATCAGGCTCAAGCTGAGTTCCCAGCAGGACCACTCTCTACTGTGGCTCCACTTTAAAGCCCCTGATCCCCATCATCTGCACCAACTCATCTGCTTAACTGCCTACACTGGATCTGTCAGCCTCTGCCCACCATGTGCATGTACATACCACAACACACAGTGTAAGAGGCAGGCACTACCAGATGGACAGATGGAATACTTTGTACATGTTATTGCATTTACAGTTTTCCTATCATAGATTTTCAGTGATTTTCAGTTAATCATATATATATAGGTTTTCTGTTACTTTTTAGGTTTCTAATTCAAAGGACATTATTGTCTAAGGTGTTAAGTCGTTTACTACAGATGTGGCAGAGGTTAGGTTGATTTTTTCTTAACCTGAAAGAGTCGTAAATCCTGCTGTATAACTAAAAGTAATGTGCACAGTCACATTTCAAAGGCGTTCTTGTGACTGAATGATGAACACTGTGTAATGATGGAGAATGTGACCCGTCCTTTGATGATAAAACACATGCGTTTTGAGACTCCCACTAAAAGTAATCTCTGGATGCTGGACAGTGACATATCACCCCGTCACCATCTCATGAACTAATGGGGGACGTGTTCATTTCTTATCATGTATATTGATGTGATTGGCTGACCCTGTGGGCACCTGAGGGCGATCTACTTTGTCAGACAGTATTTTCTCCGTAGGGCTTTGAAGTTCACTTCCCTTTGTGGGAACTTCTCAGCTGCAAAGGAACTGAAAAACAACTGAACATCAAGAACCTCCATGGATTTATGATGCAAATCCCTGACTGATAAGTTTTGTGTGAAATTTGCTAAGTTGTATCATCAGTTTATTTGGGGTTTAGTGAGCCAAGTGTTCATTTGTCTTTCACAAGTCCTCCCTAACTTTTCCTTGACGTTTTTGTTTCCATAAATCCATAAATCGAAAATGACCAATGGACTAAATGATGGCATTCAGTTCATATCACATTTTCAGACCTAAACCTTTTGTGGCTTTGGAATAGTAAAACCCAAGATATGACCACGGGTTCCAGAGTGAATTGTTTTATGTCCACTCTCCTGTCTAAACTCTTCTGTCTCTGTACTATCAATGCAGTGTCCAGCGAACACTAGGGAAGACTGTGAAAGCTGGAATTCAGCGGTGATTAAAGAAAAGAGTGGACTCGTGTACAGTCTGGATTCTAATCACCTCATTAATCTTCACTGAAGGAGTGGAGAGATACTGGGAAAAAACTGTACAGAAATTACCTACATAATTCAACCCAAATCAAATGAACATGCTCACTACTCATATGGATCGAAAGATATCAAAGCAAGAATCGACTCATTAGGCTCTAACTCATGCTTGATACACAAGTTGATTTTGATTTTGGCTACTTACAGATGCTATCTCAACTAGTGAAAATATCATCACTCTTTAAAATAAGAACTAGAAAGAAAGTTCCATGCACTACCACTAAAAATGTTTGTGAGCTGATGCCCCACACACCACCTTATAGTTCCCTCAAAATGGCCTTTGATAGAAGAACTCCTAAACTGGTAAAGAGTGAGTGTGAGTGTGAGAAACCTTTTTAAAGTACAAGACTCATCAAAAGCATAACTTTGGGCTGAACATTGAAGAGGATCTTCTTTGTCAGTCCTGGGATATACAGCCACATGAAAGAAATGGCTATTCAACACCAAACACTTTGCATGAATTTTATTTTTATACAGTGACACCAAAAAGTATGAAGTGCATGAAGAGAATCTTTAGTAGTATGTTATGCTTGACAGATGGAACCAGGGGAACATTCAGAGAACAACATCAATTTATTATGTCAGTAAAACCAACACAACATATTTCATTACCAAGCACCAATTCATTACTAGTGTGTTGTAAGGCCAAGTTAAACTTGTTGTGAGGTTGTAACCCTACCCCCACAACTTATTCCTCTTACACCTATTCTGCACATAATGTAAGGTTCTTCACCAATTACATTTTCCTACAACTGCCAAAGAAAGAACTTCATATTGAAGAATGCATGAGGCCCTCACTTCAGTTGCTCAGTCTCAGTGCCTACCATATGTATTCGTTTCATAGGTGTTATTAAATATTACATAGTAGTTATTAACAAGTGTCTTGAATACCTAATTTTATCAACTATAATTTCAGTGCTGAGTACCATTAATGCTGCTCTCTGCTTTTGCATGATCTGTGCCAAATGAATTCTTTTCTCTCCTGTATTTTTCTATGTGTTCTGATACTGTTGTTCTGGTGTTGTTGTTTATTTGTGGATGCTCTGTAGAAAGGGATAAGAAAACTGTGACTTCGTCCCCTAACCAGGGCCATGGTCAGCTGTCGACGGATGGTGCTTGGACCCCTCTCGGGTGACACTGTTGCTCTAACAGATCTACTCTAAAGAGGTTTGTGTCACTGAGCTTGGCATCATGGTGCACAGCAAACACCAGACTGCAGGAGGCAGAGCTAGCCCACCACTGGGTGCCTCTAATCAGGCATGGGGAGGAGGATACTCCCCCTGCTATGAGCTCTCAGCTCTGATAATGAGACAAGCTTGAGGGTTCAGGCTTATCCTCAGGAATCTCCCACAGAACCCACAATCTCTGGAGTTCTTGTTTTTCAAGCCATTTTTAGGAAACTGCTGTTATTTAGACAGGAAAGGTTTTCTGGAAATATGTTGATGAAGCAATGTTACCGCAGAATTAATACATATATTTATTGTGAACTCTACTAAAACACAATTTGCATCCAAAATAAGTTGTTTGCAGATATCGTAACAAAGCTTTTTGTTTGCCATTAGTTAGACTCTGCCAGCATCTATAAAGATTCAATTTCATTCAGAGTTGGAAAGTTTGTCAGAGTTCGTATACCAATATCAATATCAATTCTGGTCTGTTTGCATGGAGCTCACATCAAAATATGTTCTCAGGCAATTCACGCAGTCCTCACACGATTCACAAAAAAGTTTGTGTGCAAAAATAATGTGT
Organism: Brachyalestes nurse; assembly: GCA_037974405.1. Classification (NCBI taxonomy): domain Eukaryota; kingdom Metazoa; phylum Chordata; class Actinopteri; order Characiformes; family Alestidae; genus Brachyalestes; species Brachyalestes nurse. The sequence continues at coordinate 13,962,455 of JBBPCY010000019.1, forward strand.
ACCCTGTCGCCCTCTGCAGGTGAAAATGGGTTCCTGCTAAAAAAAAAAGTTGACATTTTGATTGAGCTTGCTCTGGGACTTTCATGGTTTTTTCATCCTTCTGTGCCATATGATCTGTAAACCTGTCCCGCTACTATTCAATAACAGCCTGCTGTGCAGCAGAGTGACTACATGAAGGAAAAGCTTCATCGGCTTGTGGAGCAGAGCTCAGAGAGGGATCACAATGACTCCCAGGCTAGATGGAGACTGTGTAGTGATTATACTGCACAGCTGGACTTACTACTGTGAGATAATACTGCGGGGGAGTGTGAATTAAATCACCACTAGGTGTGTGTATGTGTGCGTGTGTGAGTGTGTGTAGGTTTGTATTGCCTCTTTGGGTCCTAGCTTGATGAAAAAATTGTAATCTGGATCCAGAGTGTCATGTCTCCCCAGGACTATAATTTGGCTGGTAGACTTCTCTTAGTTTGGTTGACTTGACTTGCTGTCTTTTGTAGTCAGGTCAACATTTGTTTTTGTAATCATCATCAGTTTTTTTCAGTCACACCAGCTTTTTGAATTATGAGTAATATTTGATTTTGCAATAGACTTTTGGTTTTTATTAAACCGCAGGCACCAATCAAGTAACTGTTTCAATATTTTCAGTGTGAAGTCAGACAGGCGCACACT
>JBBPCY010000019.1:13972033-13983560 GCA_037974405.1 Brachyalestes nurse
CTTCATCACAAAAACTGTATGTGCGGGAAAAACTAAACACAGATTTGAAATCAGCATGAAAAACACTACAAAACCCAGATAAACTTATCTCTGATGATTTTGACCTGTTGACCTGTGTGATGTCTTTATATTCTTTCATTTTATGGCTGCACCACTGTAGACCTCTTTCTTTAGCATTTGATTTAAGCATAAACATTTGATATAACCATCATATATATAAATTCTCTAATCAATGTACAGTTGAGTGCAAAAGTTCGCAAACTCCTGATCAAATGACATCTTTGGTTAATTTTCTAAGTGAAAATTTCAGTTCAGCTGAAATCTGGAGACTGTGTGGACCGCCGAAATGTGTTCCTGTAGCCATTTCTGTGGATTTTGGTGTGTAGTAGCCTTCAGCCTTCAGACAGAGACACATTTTGGGATAATATCTTCTGGTATTTCTCCAGGAATTTATTCTGCCATTGATTTTTTTTTTTTACAAGAACCTCGGGACTACTAGCAGCAAAACAGTCCCAAACCAGCCAACACCATATCTGACAGTGGGTATCAGGAGCTTTTCTTCATATGCAGTGCTTTTTTGCCAAATGTGTTGGTGGTGTGCATGACCAAAATCTAATTATTAACCTAATTAGTCTCACTAATGTTGTCAGTAATTGTGCAGATAATAGTGCCTCTACAGGTTAAACTACTTCTGCTTGAATAGATGTATAGTTTTAGGAAAACACTCACTTGGTGTGGCATCTTCAAATTGCAGTTTCTTAAGGATATCAGTAAGAATATTCTTCACATTGACACATTTCATTTACAAAAGGCCTCTTAGAAGAACCTTCCACTGAGAGGTATTTTTAATGGAAATGGTTTTTCTCTTACGCTTAACTCTAACACTTAAACCGCAGTGTTGTGCTCAGAAACAGAATGGTCCCCAGCTCTGATAGTGGAGGGCCGGTGTCCAGCGCAGTTTGATAATTTCCCTGCTCAAAAACACCTAGTTCAATTCATCTATTAATTGTTAGGTTTAGCAGCTGTGTCTAAAGAGGTGAACTGGCAAACTGCCCCCCAGGACTGGACTTGGGGATCACTGTGGTACAGTTTGTAACTGTATCCTCAATGACTTCATAGACACCGTCTGTTTTCAGGTTAAAGTCAGTCAGAGTGCATTTGCATTTGAAAAATGGGTAGACTTATAACTCAGGGGTCTGAGTGAGCTCCATTAAGTTCTGATGACTAAAGTATAATACAGCAAAAGCAAACGTGAGACACCTGTGAATAGCCAGAATAACGCACCCTGTTCATCTGTGATGTAGCTGCATTGTGTATGTGGTGTTATATAATGTGGGATGGGATGAGCTGTATGCAGTGCTATGTCACACATATATGAGCAAATGAACCAGATGAACAAGGCACAGTTTGCTAAGCTTGTTATGCAGTTAAATTGAAGAGAAAAAATGTTGTCATGTTCATACACTCTCTCTGTCTTTCTCTCTCTCTCTCTCTCTGCGTGTATCTGTGTAGGTGGGTTTCAGTAATTTTGCCGTACATACATTTAGGCCTCTGACTGTGATTCATTATTATCATTATTTATCCGTGAATGAACGCTGCTCTGATTCAAACCCTGCCAAAAATAATGCAGTGTGTGTCTGTGAGATGTTCTTGTGTACTGAGGCACTGATAATGAGGAAAGAGACAATTGAAGCACTTTAACTCAAGACAAACTGAAGCACTTTAACTCCAATAAGTCACCTCTCATCCCTCCTTTCAGTGACGCCTTTTGGTTTCTTTCCTGTCTTTAGAAAAAAAGTACTGCAAAGTCACACTGAAGCAGAAGTAAAAGTGCTTTTCCGAGAAACTACTCAGACAGAAAAGTAGCTCATTCAAACCAGCTGAAAAGAAGCTGAGCTGAAAAATGGAGGCGAAGCTGAGGGTCACGACAACAGGAGAAATCCACAAATCATTCAGAACACTGCGATCAGAGTTAATATATTAGTGTTTTATGTAAAAACCTGAAGGGCCAAAAGATGAAAAATATTTTATTCACATATGAATTGTGTCTGACATTGGTGTTAATAAAACAAATAACAATAATAAAAACAAAAAAACAGCAATCCAAACATAATCAATTAATCAGAGTGGTTTAACATTAATTACTGGATTGCAAAAATATATTTTAGAAATATGTAATATATTGTATGTTAGATCTGCTGTAATATCATTTGTATTTGTTACAATAATTCACTATTGAGAGTAAACCATTGAGTTGGATGAAAGCTGCCAGCAGGTGGCAATGTTAGAGTCCAATGGAAAGAATGAACATCTGACAAAATTATTTGATTTTAATTCAGTTCATAGGCACATGCAGAGGTGATCATAGTATGTTTGAAAGGTGGGATCACAGTGTGTCTCCAGCTCCTATTCAAGGGCAAATAACACATTCAGACATACACATTCACACATTCACATTCCTTCACATTCAGACAGTTGAATAAATATCTTTCATCTGCAGCCAAATCATTCATTTGCAGATAAGATTGAACATCCTTGCTCTAGATATATAGCACTTCATTGTTTCATCAAGATTAGAATATTATATCTATTTAAAGAGAAAACAGGACTAAATTGTCTGTTTGACTATAATACTTTCAGTATGAAACCTACATGACCTGATTTCAGTACTTTTTTCAGTCCATTATCTTCATAACATACCCAAATAGGACTGAAGATGGTATGGTGGAGTATATGACAAGTTAAATGATAAAAACAACTTGAATGTTGAAATGATCAAAAACATTTGAAATGGTGGTTGGTGGGGGGTGCAAATGTGTCCTCAAGCACTGACATTTTAATGCCTGCACCTTCACACAACTCTTCATACAGTTTCTTGAGAAAATGTTCAGAAGCAGTGGGTGTCAACTATTGCGGGTGTCTGTAAGGTGAGATTTAGGGTTGCCTCAACCAAAGCAACACACAGCAGTTCATACTGCGCCACCCACTTCACAGCCCACCTTACATCGTCACCATCTTTACCTTCCGAGTGTCAAAGACAGTAAAAAAAGAGAAAAAACAGAGAGAGTATCATTCCAGCTCCCTTGTTCTCTTTTACTCTGCCTGCAAATGTCTCCTTTTGACTGTAACACGTAAACATGTTGTACCCTCCCTGCCATTGTGTGATACTGTATACAACACATTCAGCACCTGCACTGCCTGGGCTGCTATTGTATTCCCTGAGTGGGAATTTATCACCTCAGGTCTTTAGGGAGGAGTCACTCACAGCACTGTTTATATTTCATTAAAGGAATATTTCACAGTTTTTCCAACCTAATATCTATCCGCCACATCTGTAGCATATGGTTGATGTTTCCCTTAGAAAAGAAAAACATACACACACACGCAGAAGACAATGGGTGACTTTATTAATAGGGTAAAGTGGTCCTTATAGTCACATGTGAACACAGCACATAGTGTGAGCAGTTTGAAATTCTTTCTCTGCATTTAACCCATTCACCAGGAAGCAGTGTGTGGGGATGGTGCCTTGCTCAAGGAAACCTCAGTGGTACCACTAGCAGTCTTGGGATTCAAACCCACAACCTTGTGATTGCAGCGGCAACTCCCCAACCACTAGGCCACCAGCTGCCCCACAGATAAACATTTATCTCAAATTTGTAGATACTTCCACACATTCAAGGAGGATTCAACGTGGCTATTGCTGTGGTAAATCTTAACCACCACCCTGAGGAGAGCAGACTTTATGCAAATGAGAAGAGAATTTAATTGAGTGGCATCAAAATGAGAAGGCTGAAAAGTGGTTTAATTGGCTGTTTAATTACGTTTTAAAGTGAAAATCTAGAATGCATATGGAGTGGAGGATATTTGAAAAGAATATAAAAACTGCAGGAATCAATTCAATTAATTGTTTCACATTACATTATTGAATGATCGTAATATAATACAAGTAATAAAAATGAAGCGATATTCCACATAGTTATACTTTCATGCACCAGTGTTTTGCAAAAGTGAAATAAATAACATTTCTCATACTGCAGTCTAAGACATAGACTGAGCTCAGTGTTTTAACACACCGCTATATCACTGCACCTGTTATTAGAAAGGCTTTTGTTGCTTAAGACCAGTAACATTTTTCTATGAATTTTTTTTGCTTTTGTGCTCATTAATCCTATATTTGATTAATGAATAAGCAAGTAATTGCATCGCCTAATTAATTAGCTGTATATCGCCATCTGCTGTCAGGCAGCATTTGTGCATTTCTAAAATGTTCAGTTAGTCAATCAGTCAGCTTAAGACAACTACTCTCATGAAGCAAAAGGCTGGAATATTCGTTTAAAATATCTAAAAAGGCACGATGAGGATGGTCTGATGGACTTGCCAAAGCCTCTCTGAGAGTTGCGTTGAAGGGGGTCCCAGGGGCCTGGTCTGCATGGGCAAACCTCTCCAAATATCAGCTCATCCGTATTCAACACGGCCCCCTCTACTTTGGACTCATCAGCAGCACGTATGCTCCTCTGTTTTTAAGCTTTCATCTGCGATGCAAAGCCACATGCTCTCTGAGCATCAAAATGAATGAATGGCAATATTTTCTTTAAGGATTTTAATAACTAGAGGGGCTTTGTGTAACTGTCATGGGGCAACATTTTACTATGAGTGTATGCAAACTCACTTTTTTGAGAAAGATAAAGAAAAGTAAAACAAATAATAGTCTGCCAGAGGAACAAATAGTTTTCTGAACATATTGCAATGCAAAGCTGATTCCCAATTGAGGTTGACACTACTGAGGCCTGGCAACTTATTTTGTGGACTTGTGACAAGCAAATATGTTATCAGGAGTCCAGCGCAGCAAGTTCAATGTGACCGAAGACACGGCAATAACAAGCAGGACTAATTTGCATGATTTCAATCTAAATTTCATTATCTTGTTTGTGCCTCTGTACGTGACAACAGCATGAATATTGAGCTGCTGGACTATTTTATGAAGCACCAAAACACATTTTTGCTCTTTTCAGGTAGAAGACAGCAATAAGGTTTCTCCTTCCATCTGCTTCCATAACTGCATATGGGATAAATGCTAATTCTATTTAAAAGACACGTCTGTGGTGACGCATTTATGACTCACCTGGTTCACCCAGTGTTAGTTAATGTATGGTTGCAGAAAGAGGTAACTCATTAAAATTGGATGTCTGAAGTTTCCTGGGACTTTGTCCTTGGCACTTCACTGCTTCCCAGAGCTTGGAACCTGGACATTCTTCACATTCTTGAATGGTTGTCAAGCCTGAGGTATTTACTCTGGAATTAGCTGGTTTCTCTGTTTGTTAATGATTGTCCCGTCTGTTGCTGTCGAGTGTTTACCCACCGGCTTTTGGAACTGGTGCTCGGAGGAGTAATTACAGGCTAGACTACCTGCCTGTTATTGTTTAACTCAAAGACCCATACAAGGTTCAAGACTTTCATTCCCCTCAGTGCTTAAATGTTGCTTTTATAATGTTCAAATAATTCAGAATAGTTTCATAGTAATGGCCTTTAAAAGTATGAAAAAATAATGGAAACAAAAGCCGGTAGTTCAAAGAGTTCATGAACATTTTGTTTAGCTGGTAATGTCTCACTAGTAGCTCCATTGAAGAATTTTGTCAAAAGTGTGGATTAAGAATTTTTAATTCAGGTCACATTTGTGTCTGTACGTTGAAACGGAGCTTATGGTTTGAAGTTGTTGAAACGTTATTGTGCAGGTAGTCTTATTTAGTTAAAAGGAGATGTTTTTACAACTTTTACATTAAGATATACAGGCAGATGTTCTCAAACCTGTCAACCAGAGAAAAGAAATGGAATGTCAATAATGTAACAACCCTTTTCAAAAACCATTTTTTGTTTACAGCAATCAGTGGCTGTGGGTCCATTTGATCTTGCACACTTTTCGACGACTTACGACATTTAAAATGGGTTATTAGTGCAAAAAGAGATTTATTCTGAATATGTTTGAAAGGTGCTGCTGTAAACAAGGTGCCCTTCTTTTGTTGTTGAGTAAAAACATTTGGAAAACTTGTAAAACAACACTTGTGCCACATTTTTGGGCAGAGTATGGACAGGTCAATTATGGAATTACAAATACAATTATAAAGCAAATCAAACGCAAAGCAAAACAATGATAACAACTCTAGACTTCAAGGAGTTAACCTTAATCCTGCTCCCCAGATGCAAATGAGAGGTCTGACTGCTTTCAACATCCGCCTGCACTGAGCCTCCGCCTCTGCAGATAACCTGAGTCTGGATGATTCACTGGCGATACCACTCGTCATCTCCATCCCACACGCAAGCCATGTGAAGCTTTTGAGGTCTGAGGTTACACGGTTTACACAGACGAGATCCAGCATAACATACTAGACATTTATGCTTAATTGGCCTTGTTGTTCTCGGTCTGGGGAGTCAGAGTGCACAATACTCATAATTACTTGTGAATTCTGCCAGTGACATCAGCTGTGAGGGCAGCTATATGTTATACTGTGTATTTATTACTAAAAGGAGTATGTATTGCCATATTCAACAGAACATAAAATTTGGGTTTATTTTGCAACGAGATACACATCTGTTTTTCAGGGTTTTAGCTAGATCCCTTAATTCCAGTGAAGGGCAATCTTAATACTTCGGCATACCAAGACATTTTGGGCAATGCCACTCTTTCAACTTTGAGAACACAGTGTGGGGAAGCACCTTTTCTATTCTAGCATGACTGACCCCCAGTGCACAAAGCAAGCTCCATAAAGACATGGCTGGATGAGTTTGGTGTGGAAGAACTTGACTGGCCGACGGACAGCCCTGACCTCAACCCCATCCAACACCTTTGGGATGAACTGAAATGGAGACTTCAAGCTAGGCCTTCTTGTCCAACATCAGTGTTTGACCTTATAAATGCTCTACAGAATGAATGGGCACAAATTCCCACGGAAACTCCAAAATCTTGTGGAAAGCCTTCTGAGAAGAGTAGAAGCTGTTATAGCTACAAAAGGGGGACCAACTCCATATTAAAGTCTATGTATTTGAATGCAATGCCACTAAAGTCCTTGTTGGTGTAATGGTCAGGTGTCGCAATACTTTTGTCCATATAGTGTACTAAGCTTACACACCCACGTACACACACACCCACGTACACGCACACACACACACACACACACACACACTTGACACACATTGCTATTTTCTTTCTCCCATTTTTGAATAAGGATTCGTGCCTGCACTTCCATCGCACAGCGAGCAATCTAAATAAAATATCAAAAGCAGCCTGGAATGCGATTGACCTTTCAGGGAGATTCATGGCCTAGTCCTGTTCTCAACTCCTGCCACAGCATTAACCTTATCTAGCAGGTGGATAATGGACTCCTGACTGCTGCAGCAGTCACCGCACAGCACTGTATTTCCTTCACTCCCCGTCTGTTGGTATCATCCATTTTGCCCATCTCTGGCCTCCCAGACAGTCGGAATAGAGTCTCCACAGTATTCCCTTACCGTTCTACGCTCAAGCTCCAGCATTGGCAGGAGGGGGCATTTCAAAGGCTTTTCATGGGAACTGTTTGAATTGAGTCTATTTCTGGCCTTGGCCAGCTGTGCTGAGCTTCAGGCATTGGCATTGGCACTGGCGTGTTATTGGTGTCTCACATATCAAAAGACTCAAATGAATGCTGAACAAGAAATTCATGTACTTCCTCCTAAATGTTTTTGGGTTGGTTGAATGGTTCCTGGAAATACCATTGACTTAGAACCTCTCATGATGTGACAGTTCTTTAAACTGTATAATGGCTGTTTATGTTCATACATCTTAATTTTAAAAATGTTTCTTTATGTGTTAATTACAGCAGTGTTTCCCTATCCTGAGACCCACTGTCCTGCACGTTTTCCTGTCCTCACTTCTCCTAATATACCTGATCCAACCAATCAGCTTCTTTACAAACCCTTTCTGAGTTGAAGTGTTACAGCAGGCAAAGTACTAAGGCACTGGGCCTCCAGGACCAGGGATGGGAAACACTGCCCTTGGAAAAGTGGTTCTTCAGTGACATCATTCCAAAAAGCCCTTTTTGGAACATTTATTTTTAAGAAGAAATCCATTTTTTGGTGCTGTCATAAGCCATGATGATCAAAGTGAAGAGGTTGCTGAAGCATGCACTGTGAAACAGAAACAAAGATCCAAAAAAAGACTCTTATGTTTCTAAGGTGGGGTCTTGTCACTGATAATCCAGATCACTAAAGTAAAGCAACTTCACCCCTCTCACAAATCTTTAGCCTGCGAGATCAGGTCTTCTAGATTGCTGTTACTTGTTGAAAACACACCTTCCTTTTCTGATCACTTCCTCAAAACATCCATAAAGAATTGTAATTTCAGTAACCTGTAATTTTCTTCTTCCTCATAAATGAAGAAAATGTACATCTCTAAGGACGATGAGATAATCCTCAAAAGGCCTAGTGCACTGTGTTCATACATTGAGTACAGAAAAGAAAATAATCACCCTCTTCAAAATATTAATGTATTGTTGCTTTGCATCCTGAAATGAAGACACAGACAGCTGTATTTACTCAATGCAACTTTTAACATTCAAGTGAAAGATATGAGAGCAACCGTTTAGAACATAATAAAAAATCATAAAAACCTGAGAGATGGATAAAGGATCGCCCACTTCCGAATAAATACTTGTAAATACTTTTGTAACTAATCACCTTCTCCTTTGCACACCAAGATAACTGGCTTCTACCAGTGATCAATTCTAATCGTTTTGATTAGTTCAGCACAAAACCATCTATTCCTTGACCATTTCAGTGATTGGTAGTGCAGCTGTTTCATGGATGTGAGATTTTTAAAAAATCCCCATTTACACCTAAAATACATATCTTTTTCACTAGTATTATTTATTTCCAATTTATCTAAAAGGGTTTTCTTTCTGTTGTGAGTTTAGCTGTTGACAGGCTTGAATCTACAGGCTGAACCGAGAGACATGCAGAGTCCACACAGTGTGTCAGTGAATAGGTGCATTTGTATCTGGGGGGCATTTCCATACTGACTAAGGCCAATTTATGATAGCCTTGATAATAACTAATAATAAATCATGTTTCAGTGGATACAAGTCTTTTTTTTAAATAGCTGATAGTAATTATCCATGTTAATCTGAAAATAAAAAAATTTTGATCTGGGCTCTGTGGGAAACAATCCAATGTTTCTTTTTCTGGTTATCAGTGGTTCAACTCTCACTATAAATCCAGACTGCTGTCATTTATTGTCTCATAATTATAAGCCACTACATAAATCATCATGAGATTTCTTGTATTTTCGGTCTACCAATTTCTGACTTATATCTGAACAGACAACTTGTTTCATAGTCTGTGTAGGTAAAAACAATACAAAATTGGGGTCTTTTTGACAAAAAATAGCCATATTCCTAAAGATCCTAAAACCACATAATAGTATAGGGTCTCCAGAAGATAACAATGTATGTCATTTGTGAGTGTTCTATGAAAATACTTTGCATTCAAAATGTGCAACTGCACAAACTACAGAACAAATATGCAAAATTACCCAAGGTGTCTAAGGTTTAGACTTTAAAAGGTTCTTTACACTCATCATTTATATTTTTCCAAGAATAATCCAGTGAAAGGTCCTAATATTTTTTTTAAGAATAATCCAGTGAAATGCTCCAAAGAATCGTTTTGGCACCTTTGTTTCTGAAAGTTTAATTACAGAATAATTCATAACAGATACTAAATTCTTAATTAAATGAAGCAAAACTGACTCATGGCAAAACACAATGAGTTCATTATGGGAAGTTAAGTGAGTGAAGTCCGCCCAGCCAGCCATTTTTAGGGCCATCCTGCACATACAGATAAGCTGTCTGCCGAAGTGAGACATCAAACACGGAGAGCAGGAGCCTGGCTGAGGTGAAAGATTTGAATCAGTGCATTATAAAAAAAAGCGCTTGGTGTGGGTCTCTCTGTTTTCGAGTGTCAGGGCGAGTCACTCAGCCAGAGATGGAAGATCAGAGCGAGGGGGGAAGCAGACAGATTTATAAAGTGTTTTCATGGGCTTCTTGGAAATCAGTCAAATCTTATTGAGGATGATAATGGAAGCAAATGTAAAAACAGTCAGGCCCTGCTTGCTGGTATTCCTCTTGGCCTTTACGGAGGCATTGTGATCCTGTAGAAACCTCACAAACCCACACAAACACACAAGCCTCACATTGTACACTCTGAGGTATTGAGAACTTCTTGCAGTTCCTAATAAAAAACCTTGTGAATATTTTGTTTTGGTGGAAACACACCATTAACTAGTAGGACATTCTATTTCCACCCCATTAGCGAGGTGTAAAAACGACAAAAATGTAAGACTAAATGCTGTGATATAGCAGATATGAGGCTGTGTTCCTCATTCAGAGGTTTAACGGGATGAGAATTGAGAGTCAGCGTTTGCTTCTGTCACAGATTAGCAAGTCAATGTCTTTGTTTTCCTCACACAATTGGAAAATTACTATAATCATGCTGTGTGCCTCACTCCACTCCCTTTAGGATGCTGCCAATGTTACCATAAATTAGTTGTAACATCTCTCATAACTCACAGCTGTGTCATTTAATGAACCTAATCTCCTCAGTCGCGTACTACTTAACTGCTATTAAAATCCAGGCACGGCACTCTGTTTAAAGTGGACCATGTATTGCAAAGCACAAGCTTACAGGAGGATTGGCAACAAGTAGGACACAGGTGTTTAAAATCAAATGCTCCACGTATTTTGACCTATTTGGCATAGGAGCAGGGCTGCAAAAGTGTATAAATAAATGCTGTTATTCATTCTCCGCTTAGAACCACGATGAGTCATAGAGAAGCAACATTTGTTCAAGCTGTAGGCTCCAGATTGTTTGTGGTCTTACAATATATAGCCAAAAGTATGAGACACCTGACTACGACACATATGAGCTGGATGTACATCCCATTCCAAAACCGTGGACATTAATATGGAGTTGCCCCAATCTTACTTCAGGAAGTGTCTCCTTCTGGAAATGCTTTGAACAACATTTTGGAGTGTGTCTGCAGGATTTGCAGTAATTTAGTGAAAAGTCAGGCACTGATGTTGGACGAGAGGCTCTGGCTTGTAGTCAATGTTCTAATTCATCACTGCAACTGACAGTTGGCCGTGGAAACCCATTCAATGCAGCTCCTGACAAACAGTTCTTATACTGATGTTTCTTCAGAATGCAGACTAAAACACATACCATGGCTTTTTATTGTATTGGTTAATGTTGTATATTTTTTTAGTGATTAAGACATCTCTGAAACATCTTTGAAACAGCTCACAGCTGAAAATGATACATATTTATCCTCTATCCTACTGTACATACTATTTGCATTCAAAGGTTTAGGTGAACAAGGGAATATGTGCTTATTTTCACACACACACACACACACACACACACACACACACACACACACACACATCTTACATATGTGTAACATCACATATTACACATACAATGTCGCAGTCTTTGGTTTTCAAAA
>JBBPCY010000019.1:13984106-14023086 GCA_037974405.1 Brachyalestes nurse
TAATTCCCAACCCCTTACCTTTGAATAGAAATTGTTTTGAATCGAGCGTCTGGTCCGGACCATGTCTGCTATCTCCATTTAAAAATCGTATTTGCTGGACAATAATTCTCATAAAATGTCCTTGAAGTATTCCTAAACATCCTCACTGTGGTCTTCTGAGTGGTTTTCCTAGGTTCGAGTAAAAAATTGAGTTATAAAGCCAGACAGAGATTTGGCTTTCCGTGTCCCTTTCCCAAAGACCCACCCCCACAAGTGACATGTTGTTGGAAAGCTTGAACGATTGGCTGTTCAACCTTTCATTCAAATTCAGGCTTGAATGTAAGTGGACGGCGTGATTGCTCGTCAAAGCGGACCCATCTCATTGGAAGATAGCGACTTTTTGGGCGATAACTTTCCCTATAGATGTCGTAGAGCCTCGAGGGAGGGCTAAAATGAAAGCTAGCAACCTGTTTATCCATCGTTAATGCACAAATCATGTGAAATAAACGATTAAAAATTACGATACCGTGTCCGGGTCCTATCACTATGGCTAACTTCACCTGAAAGCTAACTTAACTCGTCCGAATGTGTCAGTAGAAATTCGCTAGCACCGTTAGCATCACGCACTAGCTGGTTTAAGACTGTAAAACGAGCTCTGATGCGCTTGCAAAACATGCACAAACAAGTCAACGTGAGCCATAAACTTTTAAAAGGTTCGATTAAACAACAGTATAACTTACCTTTCACATTACAGTCCATTCAAACTAGCAGGTCCACAGCACGTCTTCACTTCAGCTGCATCCAGTCCAAACAGGAAATATAAAAGTAAATGCTAATACTAATATGTATTTAATATATAACTATGATAAAGCCTAGTAGTTAAATGTGTGGTTCGATTTACACAAACAGTTAGTTAATATTGAAGTAAGATTGCAAATTGCTTTAACTTACTTGTCATAAGATACTGTGTGCTGAAGACACGCCCATCGATGCCAACTTGTTTTCGCGATTTCCCGCCCACATTACCGATCTAGCCAATCAGCGGCCTCAAAATTTTACACTTGTGTAAAATATGCAAATTTTTGATGACGCAGGTGTTGTACCGGGTCCGGGCTACAGGGGCGCATTCTCGAGTTCGAGGATACACAGTGTATGTGTAAATTTCAGGGTTTTGTGGTATATAAGGACATGGCGCAAAAATTTGAGAGGGAGTTTCTGGGACTTAGAAAATAGCTTCTACATTGCCGGAATTATAAGGACATGGCCCATGTCCTCATAAACCCAAATGTCCCTGTAATGCTGGTGCGTATTCAGGTCAAAAGTCCTTGTAAACCACAAAAACCAACACACACACACACACACACACACACACACACACACACACACACACACACATATTACATATGTGTAACATTACATATTACACATACAATGTTGCAGTCTTTGGTTTTCAAAACAAATGAGAAATAAAGCCTCAATATATAATGAGGATTAAGGAACTAAACAGCAAATATTAAATATCTTTATAATACCGGTCAAAGACATGTACAATTTACAGATCCACAGTGTAACGTCCTGCCAGCATCTAGAATTTTTGAACTGAAGTTTGTTAGGTGCTATTCATTTCTTTTTGACACACTCACAATTATACTTTTTGTGCAGGTAAAAGTAATTTCACTTGAAAATGCTCATAGTTAGGTTAATAAGCTACTACCTACTCCTGGTCTCATGATAAAAAAACTGATACTACATATATTATTCTCTTCACTTGTCTGTCAGCAGTCTTTTCGTGACTGTTTACAAAATGTTTACTAATACCTCATTTAAGTTTTCAGTGATGCTCTTTGTGGATGTGACTCACTAAAAATGATGCCGTCCCACAGGAAAGAGAGCTTATTCACCATCAGTTTTATTGTCTAGGTGATGCTATATTGCCTTTGAAAATTGAAAATAGGGCATCAGAAACCTCTTAGTATGTCTAAGTGCTTGCAGAGGTCATGGATATGTGATTTATTAACTTAAATGTCAATTTGCCAAAATGAAATGGCCTGAACTGTCTGCGCCCTTTCTAAAATTCAGAAACATGTGTTCATCGGTTGCATTATATTAGTGAAATAAGCATTATGCTCTGCTGCAGGGGTTATTAGCCTCTGCAAAACAGATCTGTATGGACCAGCAATAGTGCGGTTAAGGGGAAAATGTGTTCCATCTTTTGATCTGGATCATCAGCATGTCTGGAGGACAAAAGCGCAGGCCTCTGTTCAGATGTAATTGGACCATTATTGGATATTGCTTGGTAGTTCACAGGCTTGTGAGTTAAACATAATAATTAGTAAACAGCAGTAAATGCCATTTCTGTGACATCATTTGTAAATCACTAAGCAAAGACAAAGCAAAGTCCAATCCCAAAAGTCATCTGTCAATAGCATAAACAAAAAACAAAACTTGTCAAACATTTGCCAAAATCATGAAATCCAGGAAAGAAAGATGCCTTATAATATGTTGCATATTACTCCTAGCTCTTCAGAGGACAGCAAACCAACTACACTTACTATTGTGAAGATTTTAAAGCCAGATCTTACATTTTTTTTCATTTACTTTATTTTTTCTCAGACCACTTATGATATTTTGGTGGTTTATGTAGTAAAAACAGTCACAGTTCATTTTTACATGGCCATTGGACAGTCTCTCTGTGTTTCTTATAACAGTGGTAAACAGGCTATTTTGATATACAGTTTGTAAATGAGCTCTGTTCTTACTGGTAGTTCTACATTGTTCCTCATTTAGAAAAGCAGCCCAGGCTGAAACATTCCTTTAATGTGAATGAACAAGCTAAACTACTTTAGGCTGAATAGATGAATATATGTAAATGCCTTTATTTTTTGTGACATCACAAAAATAGTGAATTCATGATGGCCTGTTTTTGCAGCGTAGTTTCAATATATGGACTCGTAGTACATTTAAAAACTTTAACCTATATCAAACTCAAGTTAGTAAGACAATTATTATATTTCTATGATATTGGAGTTGATTTGATTTGTTGACGGGGGAGACAATTTGTCCAGTTCCAGGTCTCCATGAAAGCAGTGGGATCAATGGTGTTCGGAATGACAGATGATCACATCCACCGCTACTGGTGATATTTCTTTATTATTATTATTGTTATTATTTTTGAGATCTGGGGTTATTCATAAAACTGTGGCCCCAGATTCCCAGGCCCAAGTGACTCCCCTGTATTACACAAATTGTGAAAGGTCTGCAATTTGTTTACATTTTGATAACTTTTCACTTGCTGGTGACAAGATGTTAGTCTTTATTTAAAACACGGTGAAGAAACAGAAGCTTATTATGCTGTAAGAGCATTTTGGTGTATTTGAGTTACACTTCTCATCACTCACAATCCTCAAAAGATTGCTGAAAGAAAAAAAACAATTATATTCATCAGTTAACTAACATGCTAGATGGGCTTTCAGAGGTCCACGCACCCACTGATTGAAGACCTTTGAGTCCATGCTTGGCTAAACAAGCTCATTTGATTCATCCTAATTTCATTCATTTATGAACATTTGCGTACTCCCCAAACAAAATAAAGAAATTAAACCTTTTCATAGCCATGAATTATTCACCAGCTGAATGGCCCTTTTTCTTCAAACAGTCGGCATCTCATATTAATTGACTGCAACATGGAAGCTTTTGTCGGTATTCACTCACATTTAGTGCTTATTATTTCATGCAAGAACAGGCATTGTTTAGATAAACTCTCTGCGGTAATGACGGTGTCCCAACAAAGCAACAAATCATAAATCATACTGAAGTCATATTTATTTTATACAGACCAGCATTGAAGATGAAGTGAAATTAGTAATTGACAATTGCTGACAAACTCCCGTGTCTTGAAAATGCTGGCAATTTACTCAGTGAAGGAGAACCACTAAAGAGCTGATCAGTCAGAATGTCATAAAATCAAAGCTTGCTAAAACGCATCCAAATAGCTCTCCTTCAATAAAAATAAAGCTCTTGCAGTCTGTACTGATGAAGACAAAAGCTCAGGGGGGATGTGAACTATAAACAGTTGTACACTACGTGGCCACAAGATTTAAACTACTGACAGATGGTGAATAACACTGATATCTCGTTACAATGACACCTGTCAAGTAATGGGTGACAGGGTGCACAAGCCTCATTGATACACTTGGAGAGTGAAGGCTAGCCTGTTTTGCCTGATCCTGCAGAAGGGCTACTGTAGCACACATTGCTTAAATGTTTAATGGTGGCTATGAAACAATGCTGGATGTGCGACTGAAACAAGGCAATCCGGCAGAAGCAGTGTGATGCTCTGGGCAGAGCTTTGCTGGGAAGCCTTGGGCCTTGCCATTCATATGGATGTTACTTTCACATGTACTACCTACCTAAACCACATACATCCCTTCATGGCAACAGTATTCCTTAAGTGCCTCTTGTGCAATACCATGCAATAGCAAGACCAATGTCTTACTTGCAATATTAGACATTCTGGAAGGTTTACATCCTGTTCACACTATACTGTAAGATTGTTGTTTTGTCTGTGTATTGTGTTGTTTCTGTTGTACCTTGCACATTGTTGTATGTTGCTATTTGTTGCACTGTTGCCCATGGAGAAATGTCTCATTTCGCTATGTGTGCTCAAAGCTGACAATAAAGTAATCTTGAATCTTAAACCTAATGATAGTGTTCTCTTTTAGGAGGGTAATGCGCCCCAACCACACTGCAAAAATGACCAAAGAGGTCAGAGTAATGAACTGGCCTCCAATCTCAATCCAACTTCAGCATATTGGAACAGCACTGAACTGAACTGAACTTTATGGATCTGTTGGTAATTTCTTGGTACCATATACCACTGCACACCTTCAGGGGTCTTGTGAAGTCCCTTTTGGTTTCCTAACTGTTTTGTTGAGTAGTTTCAATATAATTTGTGTTTTCTTTTTCAAAGAACTTTCTACTGAAAAGTTCTCTAGTAAATCAAAAGTTAAAAGGTATCTTGATTGTAAGGTATCTGTATTTTTTCATATAAATGACTTTTAATGGTTCTTCAAACGCTCTGAGACACTGCGAATAGTGAAGACCTGTAGCATAGTATCTTCATTCACAGTGTCAGCTTTTGTGTCATTTAAGCATTTAAGCTCTTATTAGAGCAGTGAAAAATGCCCTCACAGCGGCCGGCTACCATCTTCTGGTGCATAGTTTCATATCCTGTATTTTGAGTTTGTATTTCAAGGTGGAGAACAAGCATTTTGTTGCTGTTGCTCTAAGCATAGGCAGCTCTCGCTGTAATTGTTTGCTGTGATCCTTCCGCTTGAGATCAGTTTACTCATTCAGGAAACCATAGATGCTTTCTTGGGTTCCTAATAAACCGTGAGTAATAAGCCCTTGGATACCATTTGAGAGTTCCAGTCGTGCATTAAAACAGCATTTCGCATCAGGTTTTCACATCTTTACAGTGGTGGATGCTGTAGATGAAAGAAACTAGTTTGGGGTGTAAAAACAATTAAAAAGGCTCATGCATGCATCCTGTTTGGGAGGGGGTGGTAGAACCCGGCCCACCCTCTACTTTATGTGTGATGAGACTTTAACGTGCTTGAGTGAATCTTCAGGAAACAAAATCCCATAAGAAACTCCAGAAAGATGGTGCAGTTATGAAGAGTGAATTATACACGCCTCTGAAAGCTCACATACTGAGCTTGTTTGTGTGGGTTTGTAAATCTCAAAGCTTATGAGAATGAAATGAGTTGGAAATATTTGTGGTAAGTTTAAACTTGAGCTTCGATGCCTAAGTTTCAGTCGTAAACAAACCCAGAGTTTCAAAATCCATCCTTCCAAAACGTCAGTGACCTTAAACGGAACAGGCTGGACATTTTTTCCTCTATTCTATGAACATGTAGCTTTGGGTCAATTTAATCCTTTTTCATCTTCTTTCTACCTCTTTCACACAGGATTAGGTGAAAATGTGAATAGGCCATGTGTCAGAACGTTCCCTATAGGGTCAGTTCACCAAAGCTGAAGAGCTGTGGTCAGCTCAATACCTCAGGTGGTAATGTGATCCACAAATGTACAAAGAGAGAAAAAAAGGTCAATGCAGTATTGTTTCTAGATCATTTAAATGAATTACGCAATCTATCAAAACAGCCTTATATTTTTGTCAAGTATTTTTTTGTGTGTCAGGACATAATGCTGGAAAAAAGAAAACAGTAGAAGTAGACCTTTTCTCTAGATAAAAAATCCACATCGATACAGTGAATGATCTTACAACATTCTCATAAATCAACAGAAATATTAAATATACTGCTTAAAAAAAATTAAGGGAACACTTTGTAATCAAAGTATAACTTCAATTAAAGTCAATTAAACTACTCAAATACTGATCTGGCCCATGCAGAAGCAAAGGGGGTTGTTAATCAGTTTCAGCTGCTTTTGTGCACTAGAGGGGAAACAATGAGACGAAATAGTTTAACAGTTGGAGGCCACTGACATTTGATGTGTTTACAAAGTGTTCCTTTAATTTTTTTGAGCAGTATGTATTGAGTATATTTATTGTTCAGTATTGAGTGCATTCAAAAACCTTCACACTCAACCTACAGCAAAATTTTTCTGCCCAACCTAGTCGTCTCCCATTTCACACATTATAGGACTTCCCCAATCACACAGTACCACAGAGTAAAAGCTAGCACATGTTTCCTTGTCATGTGAACTGAGTCTAATGCAACATCACTGAACAGTGTAATGCACTTGGAGGAGAACACTAACCACAAGTTCAGTGGAAGCAGTGTGATGCTCCGAGCAACGTTCTACTGGGAAATGCTGGCATTCATATGGGTGTTACTTTCACATGTACTACCTGCCTAACCCTTGGTGTAGACTCAGTACACCTTTTCAGGGATAACAGTGTTCACTAATTGCCTTATGTGCAGTATCATACAATAGCAAGATCAATATCATACTTAGAGCACTAATCAACAGTTCTGTTACTTCAGCGCTGCACAGGCTAGCACCATGCTGGGTAATGTCATTTGAAAATACTGCATGTAACCAAATGTAAAAAATAACTAATTATGTCTTTTTTTTGCAATGTTAAATGTTTATGAACATTTCGTGATGTATGGATGTATAACAATTGTCCCATATAACTTAAAATAAAATATTGTTACCTTGGTGTACATTGAAGATGAGTGTTTTTTCTCCAGTAAAGTTAACACTTTGGAGATTTTTTCCTCTTGTGCATTAAAATGCATTTGTAAAAATGAACTAGTTTCAAATTAATTTACATTCTTATCTGGCTGTTAGTATACTTAATACTTTAAAGGCCAAGAACCTTTTCTGGAAATGACGTTCCCACAAGTGTCTCCTTAGAGGCTGGCACATGAAAGCTTACACTTCTTAATGTGTGTGTGTGTGTGTGTGTGTGTGTGTGAGTGTGTGTGTGTTTGTGTGTGTGTGTGGTGAGAGGCTACAGTGGGACTCTTGAGGAGAGAGATAAGTAAGAACAAAGTCATCCTTCCCAGAATGTCAAAACAAAGGTTTCCCATTTGAGCCTCGGGCTGAACCGCCTTGAACTCTGCACGGGAGACTCCTCAGCAGTGCTGCTCTAACCCACTAGACATAACTATCCTCTAACTGTTGTGTTTTACTCTTTTCTGTGGCTGCTGTGTTGTGGGTTTTTGCACCTAATGTACACTCTATCCTGATATGAATCAGCAAGGCAGAGGGTGACGGTAAGTTTACAACATAAACATTGTGCAAGCGTTTAACACCTCTTACTCTGTACTACTTCAGGAAAAAAAACACTGAAATTTTAATCTATAAAACTTGAAGTATGCATTTCGACGTTTGTGGCATCATGTTGAAAACAAGAAGAATCTTGAACTTGAAAACTGAAACAACACAAAATGCATCCTGTGCAAAGGTTACAGCACATTTTATTTACATTTTTTTTTTCAATATGTGACATTATAACTTTGTCAATAAATAAAGTTTCCACTACAAAATATGATCATTTATTTCACTGTAGAGGATGTTGAAAGGTACCTATTTTCACAACACACACAGGAGAACTCCTCCTCACAGGCATAAATACGTCCACTCGGCTAAGCTGACGTCCATTTATTCAATTACAGTAATCCATCAGTTTTACGTGGATCAGGACTCGTGGATTGAGTCACGTGCAGATTCTCCACAATAATGCGGAAACTACAAAATATAAGTTATACAAAATCGTATTTTTTTTGCTTCTTTTGTGGATATATATATATTATCAAGAAAAATATAATTGACTAATTTTGTAACAAATATGAACGTAAATTCAGCTACATTTCCATATAAAATATAACTATAAATAAAGTCCGTCTTGAAATGGTAAAATACCGCTGAACTTAGAGGCAGGAGGTTTGAAAGTAGCCAATCCGAGAACGCTATGCACAGGGAGGGAGAGAGAGAGAGAGAGAGAGAGCAGTCACAAGCACACACTCTCTCAGAGACATGGAGCAGTACACTCTCTCGTGTGTGTGTGTCTTTGTATTTTAGTGTTTTAAACATTTGTTCCCCAATTTTCAACAGTTGTCTTTTCAACAGTTGTTTATTTAGTATTAGTAAGCTGTGCCCTGTCTAAACACGTGGGTAGAGAGAGTTATTTCAGTGTTTCTTTTGTGTACGAATCTTTGTTTTGGCTCGTCGCACGCTGCAAATGCTAACGCGTGCTGATAACGCGCGCTGCGAATGCTAGCGGCGCTCATTGAACACGTTTCTATTTTTTGTGAACGCTGAACTGAACAAGTCGGTTCACAAATTGTGAACGCAACAGTGAGTGACGTTCACTCTCGCGAGACTGAACGCAGTTCTTGTTGTACGTTCACAGGCGATAGTGATGCGAAGTTCGGCTCTTTTCAGAGAGCCGGCTCTTGTGGCACGGCTCCCAAAGATGAGCCGGTTCTCAAACTGCTCTTAGTTTATTATCATCTGAAGCCTCATATTTTAGCCTAAATATGAATGCTTTGTGTGTTGATAAAAAAGTGGGGACCAGCTCTCACTCGATGAGGGTTGGCTCTTCTGATTCACTACAAAGAATCGACTCTTCTGATTCTGATTCAAGTTCGGACGCCTCAGCAGAAATACACGTGTGAAATAAGCTTATAAAAGGGAGATATTTATGTTTAGTACAGCTATATACTGGATGTTTCAGTTCTAGAGCTGTACATTTTCACTAGTTTGATAAGGTTTAAAAAAGACAACAGCTGTAAGTTTATTTTTAGTTATGTTCTTTTCTGAGCACTTTAAAAGATATGTCTGTGGTAATGTTTTCTGAATAAAAATTCTACATACAGTATATCTGCACCTCATTTTTTCCACTTAAACCATAACATGATGCATTGCTTAAGTGGTAAGATCTATTCTCGACCTCAAAATTGTTTTTTAATGTAACTTATGTCTGTTCAGTCGTATGACAGACAGAGGAAGATTGAAGGAGGTTCAGATAGAAGGACGTTGTATTGAAAATGTTAAAAAAATAAAAAATGAATGTGAACTAATTCATTTTTGAGCTGTGAACGTCATTCAAAATAAAAAAAAAAAAAACTATGAACGTGAACTAGTTCATTTTTATTTGAATAAACTGTATTTTGAACTAGTTCTTTTTCAGTGTGAACCGGCACAACACTGCCTCCGGGTTTATTTTTCCTTGCTGCTGCCGTTTGAAGCGTCTGTGGCGCTCCAGATCAGAATCTCCTCCATGGATCGTCCAGTGCTTCTCTTGCTTAAAGCCCTGCATCTTTATTACTGTAAATTAAATTTAAAACGGCGAATACAGGTTTACCTTTACATTTTCTTTAAGGGTAATGCATTAAACTTTAATGAGTTTAAAATGAAATTAAAGTGTTCTGGGAGTATATTTGGGGGCATATTTAGGGTTTACATTATAAAAATAGGCTTTTTTTTTTTTTTTACCAAAACACAACAATGTGATTTTTCACTATACGCGGGCATTCTTGGAACGTAACCCCCGCGAAAAGCCGGGGATGACTGTATATGTTTTTCGTTGCAGTTTTGATTAATTTTTACATTTCTGTGTTTGCTTACATTTTAATACTATTACAGATACTCAAGCTTATAAGGAAAAAAACACCTGGTTAAGCACCCAGACTGCTTTGCTGTAGCTCATACTCACTGTCATTCTTCAAAAGTAAAGATTAGCCTTATAATCTTTAATTTGATAGATGTTGGATATCCCAATTCCACTGCAGTCTATAAAATCAGCAGTATACTGAAGGTGATTACTGAAGGACCTGAAACTGCTTAAACCCTTTGGAAGGTACTTTAACTACTGCTTGAGTCATCAGTATGGTTTCAGACTCTGCCATTTGGTTTCTGCAGACACAATAAGATCTCCAGCTTTGATAGTTAAGTGCTCTGCTATGATCTAGCAGACATAATCCCCATGTGTAAATAAATCCCTCTGAGGGTTGGTGTTATGTAGGAGAACTGCTGATGGGAAAGGTAAGTAAACCTAACTGAGCAGGAATTAAACCTGAAGAGAAATCCTCTGATCAGGCCACTTTGTGCCCAATTTAAATCCAGGTCCAACAGGTTCACGTCTTTGTGGGGTTACTAGTTCTAGATTCAGATATGTGATTGCCTGCACTGTCGGCGAGAAAAGCGCTTTAGGGGAAAGCTTAATGAATTCCACAAAGGTGAGGGAAGGGCTTTTGCGGACTGGTGAAGTCAGACATTAATAGTCGAGGTTAGACATGTTTTCCATGAACAAAGACTCTATAGGGTTTGGAGGGTTTAATGTGGTGATTCAGTAAAAGATAAGTGTCTTTTACTCTCAGTCAGTGTGCTGAATGAAAGTTTAGGAGCATCTAAGTGTCACAGGTAACACTTATTTCTTTCTATGCTGGAGATTTTATTGTGTCTGCAGGAGTGTGTGGAGTTGACCAAGCCATAATGAGGTTGTTATGCCTGTGAAAACAAATGTCAGAACAATTTGAGTAAGAGCAAAAAGGCTCAGATTCCTATAGGACTTCAGTCTAACCTCTTAATAGATCAAACATCAATTCATATAGGAACTGTTAAAGGTAATTCTTTTCTTTTTCAGTTTTATTAAAAGGCAAAGGCATAATGAGCTAAACCAAAAGAGCAGAACAGCATAGCTGATGGCAGAGGGGGAACATGGGGGTTCGCATTGTCAGTTGGCCATATTTGTGGCCACTTTAAGAGAATGTTCAGCAGGTAAGGGTCATCCTTCCCAATGTGTGCAATGAGTGGTTTTGGAGGGTTTGGAGGTGTGGAGTGGTCATCTGAGACTTTCAGTGGGCTTTTACTGACACTATCACAGTCCAGAGCCACCCAGCAGGAACAATGGAGGGTGTTTCCTTTTGAAACGAAAACCGTCACCCTCGAGTGCAGCCTCGCTGATTACAAAAAGGAGTGGAGCACAGCGGAGGCATCAGGACGGCTGGGCAGGTCCACAAAGCAAGGGAAGTGCGGATAAGTTAAAAAGCCAATGCTCTGGAACACACACACATGCACACACAGATTTTCAGATGCACTCTCAGAGGTGCAGGTCTTGACCTCTTTTCCCCCATATAGCAATTCTGTGCGTAAATCCAGCAGGTGTTCCCAATAACCCTGATGACATCATCTTCCAGCACAAAAGCACATCAAACCTTACAGCAGCCAAAGAAAGCAAAAAGCAGGAGCTGAGGAAGAAAGACCAAGAGACAAAAATACAATTTCTGCTCATACTTCAACCACCATATTCCCCTCAGGACTGCCAAGTGCACCATGGACACAATGTGTGTCCGCTGTTTCCACACTTGGTTAGACAGGAAGCAGCTTAGAGCCGTACAGTGCTGCCCCATTTCTTTGCAAACACTATTTGTTCTGCATATGTCATGAGGCGAATATTTCGCTTAATGGAAAAAGTACAGCATAAGCCTACTTCAAGCCAAACAAAAGGCTGACGAGTGTAAGAGCACTGCAGAAATCCTATTGTAATAGATCCAGACCGCCTGGACACTCATGGATATTGTGTGCATAAAATGTACTTGGCAATCCTAAGGGGATTATGGCACTTGAAGTGTGTATGAGCTGAAAGCCTATACTGCCTTTGAAAGGTAAAGGAGTTACAGGGCTGCACTTTCTGGGAGAGTAAGACAGTGGAAAAGTGGGTTTGACCCATTCTGTTGAGGTAAGGCTTCAACTATGGTGTGTAAGGCTTGGGTTTGAGTGTATTTCTCCTATTGACACTCTACCATTATGACTTGATACTATTACATTACCAGGGACCCATTGATATTTCTACCAAACAAACAGGAATTTACTTGACTGTACTTAAAGGCCCTTTGTGGACAAGAGTGGACACCCTCATTGCAGTGGACAGCTACAGATCAGCATCAGCGGTTTATAATGTAAATATGTCAAATTGTGACAAAAGTTAAAACCCTAGATGTTTTATTTAGTTATTAATGTTACTCAGTGACTACTATAAATAATCAAATAACTATTAATCTAGATTTAGAGTTATGGTGTTTAAATTCTTTAGTTATAAGACATGCAGTAGTGTATTATGACTATTTGTTTCTTGTTGTTTGTAATTGGGCTATTATTTCATTTGGATCATGGTACTGTATTTCTCCAGTGTTTTTCTTATTATTGTGTGAAAACATTGCTTACAGTAATAAAATGTTTCTTCTTCTTCTGCTTTTATTATTATTATTATTATTATTATTATTATTATTATTATTATTATTATTATTATTTTATTATTGATACTGAAGCATGGGCTCACAGGCCTAAAAATATCAACATTATTTTAGTGCTAGGAAATTCACTGGCATTTTTCATTGTAATTTATGTAATTTTATGTAAGGACCATCCAAAACCTTTTTGTTCTGATCACTTTCACCGCTATCATAGACCGATTACAGCAGTGCTTTGGTCTTGCCTGACAGAAAGCCCATTCTGGTTCCATAGCTGCATTTCTAAAGCCAGAAGCATGACACATTAGACATTAACGCAATTTCCGTATGATTTTACCATGCTGACAATGATGCTAATATCCTGTTTAGTGAGTTCATGACCTTAGGGGCAGCTGATTTACAGTGTCAGTCAGACATGCAAAACTGTTTTGAAAGTGAATTAAGCCTGAGCGTCTGATGTCTTTAGAGCCTTTCGCTCTGATCAGCAGGAGAAGGGCATTGTGTTAGGAGTGGTAATTACCTCCACATATGAAAGTGAAATCATGGGTGGATGAATGATGAGGTAATTTGTTTCTACCTAGTGATGTTTACGTCTCTAGCCCCCCTCAACCTTCCCCATCCCAATCTGACTAAGTGTTATGGGCTAATGCCAGCCTGCGGAATATTTCATTATAATGCTTTGCAATCAATGAGCTTGCAGCATCAGACCTTCATGCTAGATCATTGCTTATTTATTTATATAGTGGCTGCCTCCATCTTTTTTTATGACTGTGTTTGTTGGGTGAACCAAACACTTGCACAGGTTAGTGGTGTGCAATGTGCTGTATTCAGGATTTTCACAGAAAAATAAAAAAACAAATATAATATGCACCTGGAAACTGCTTAGCTTAGAGATCATGTGTAGTCTTTTTGAAAACTATCCAAAGCAAGATGTGCAAATGTACCCCTGCTCATTATACGCACTGCTAGAGTGCAAGAATCATCCAGTCCTGGGGGTTACATGGCAGAAATGCATGCCGAAAAGCATCGCTGGAATGTGAAGTGCTCAGTGTTATAGACTGTCAGGCTTTAGTGCCATACGCATCCCAAACCCCCAGTATACGACATGCCTCACTTTCACTGAACTTTTACTGTACCGCTTGCAACCTGAAAATCTGTGTTTGTAACTGCTGAACCCTTGGCTGAACTTGCCACTTGCAACTGGATCCTCTTTGGCTCGGTGTAGGAATATGGACAATCTGCTCTCCACTGTTGTAATGAATTACTGAAGTGTGAAGGGAGCACCGTGTACCACCCGCTTTATCTACACTCGCTCAAAAAAGCTTTGAATTTAAACTGAATAACTGTGTATATTAAATTTCAAGAGGTGATTTCGTAATTCGTCTTAAGATGGTACACTGTACATCCAAAACGTTATACACACCTGTTTATCCAATGTTTCTTTTGAAATCAAGAGTATTAATAGTTTGTTCCCTTGATACTGCAGTAACAGCCTGTACTTGTCTTTGAAGGCTTTGCACTATATGTTAAAACGCTGTGAACACTTGGTTGCATTCAGTCACAGGTCGATTAGTTCTGGATCACAAACACGACTCCAGCTCATCCCAAAAGTATTCCATTGTCCTCCATTACTTTGTCATCCCTCTGGCCATTGGAAATGGTGACTCATGTGCAGCTGCTCCCATTTTTATAGCCTGTGTGTTTCAGTGGAGATCCAAGCTGTGTGTGCGCAACTGAACATCTGTGCCAGCAGTGGGTGCACCTTAAATTAGCCGTATTGAGTGTTTTCACTATCATGTCATTTATACATGTAAATGCATTAGGCTCTTAGTCCTGATTATACATTTATGTAGGAAAGCTGAATATTTTATTAAAGATTTCCTCAATGTCACTGGTGATAAAGTATGCAGCTGATTAACTGCAAAAAATGTAAAAGTGAAAGTATCACAATTGCTTTTTTTTGTCATTATATTTCCCACTTGGCAGAAATTTGAACTTTGACTAGATAAAATGATTGAAACCCAGTAAAAAGGTCTTTAAATAGGTTGGACAATCTTATCATATTGGCATTCTTTTAACAATATATTATTACTGAAACAGTGCTGCAGAGTTGTTTGTTACAAGTAGTGAATTTATTAGCTTTGCTTCTTTTTCAGACTGACAATAGTGCAGCTATTTAAAAAAATGTAACACTGTTCATTTCTACCAGTAGCAGTGCAGCATGGAAAAACACTGTTTTTCCTTTGTTTCTTTCCTGAACAATCAAGAACATGAGCTGGGGAATACATTCCATTGAAGCAAAAACATTGGTCTAAAATACAATCACACCACTGAGCAAGTGTTTTTTTTTGCTTACTTGCAAAAATACATTTTAGGTGATCAACGCACTGTCAGATCAATTCCTTTGAATTTTTTCTCCTAATTTTCTTTCCAATTTAGTTCTCCCGTCATGTGCCTTCAACACAAAGTCACTGGACAGCATACAGATAATCATACTGTAATTGTTATGGAATTCAGAGGTGAAAGACACGTTTTTGGATTAAACTTAAACCTTTAAACCTTAACCTATTTTTTTTCTTCAGTAGCTTGTAACTGCTTTTAATCATGCATAGCTTATAGTATAAAACATATCTTCCCCAATACTATCAGTGTGTAAAACTACGACAGTGTAATCCACAGAATCCTTTTAGGCACAGAAGGTTTTTGCAGTCATGTTGAACTTCCTCTATTCTGGAAGCTATACACCCATGTCCCACTCATGATGCTTTGATGACGTGTCTCTTATTTTATTTACTCCACATCGCCCAGCTCATTTCCATTCCTGGTCATTTCTATAAAATGAAAACTGCAACCATGTCAGCCTGCGCTCTGCTTTCAGTGGACCTACAATAGCCAGATTTCAACAGGAAATGTTCCCCATTGACTTCAGAGGAAACCACTCCCAGCAAATGGACAAAAGCTGGACGAAAGAGATCCAAAAGTGTGAGTATAATCAGGCCACAGAGCTACTGGTCAGGAATGTGCCTCTTAAAATTCTCCCTGGTTTTACCAAATGTCACTCTTACTCTTGCAGGAACAGTATATCAGCTATTATTTTTTAATGCTGTTTTTCATCTAAAATAAAACAGCTGTGGTTCACGTGAATAAGAAAGTGTATACCAATATATCATACAGACCAGAAACAAACAAGTGCACTGCTCCGAGGACGGGGAAAGTGCACTTCACTGGATTAATCCAATCTGATCTGTGTTTTGTCAGACACACTTCCTCTCTCAAGTAATGGTATTCTTTTAGAATATTTTTATTTTCATTTGCACATATTTACCCAAACTTTCTGACTTGGCTCATTGCCCACAGTTTTTTTCACCTTTGTTTCCAAGTAGCAATTCATATAATTGCATTTTAATTGAGCATCAAAATGTAAGTGCTTTCAGCCTGACTGTGAAGTCCTAAAAATAATGACACTAAAAAGCTTTCTTTGTAATGCTACAATAGGAACATGTTTGGCGAAGAACCAAAGAATATTTCAGAGGATTGTTCTTTAAAGAGTGAGGCTTGATTTGTGGAATGACGAGGCATCTTCCCCAAAGCAACACTTGCATTTTCAGTGAATGCATGGCTCTCAAAATATGGCAAATATCTGGTTTCCATGGTGATTCATGAAGTGTGGGTGCAAGGTAGGGGTGGGAAAAGGGCTCGGAGGAAATTAGCATCAAATCAGATTAATCTTCCAAATAGCGGGTATTCAAAGTGAAACTGAGAAAGAAGTGCATCAAGATCAGTGTCATCTCCACCATGTTCTTCAGGAAACCTGAGAGAGCAGCTAGAGAGTGGCAGATCTGTGGAAGATCAAAGGCTCACCTCACAAGATCTTACACAGCCAAGATTGGTCCTCAGCAGTTCACACTTCAAACCCCCTGCCACCCGCTCAAAACTCTCATCATGAGCTTTTCTGTTTGAGCTAGTGCTGTCACAAGAGCCCCAGAATCTACATCTGAGCCAGTACTCATAAAATACACACAGTAAAAAGACACTTTAATATCAGCCCCAGCTGCTCCTGAAATAACGAACTAAAATGATTTTGGTGAGAGAAAGAAAGAAAGAAAGAAAGAAAGAAAGAACAAATAAAAGAAAGAAAGAACAAATAAAAGAAAGAAAGAATGATAAATGACATTCATTTGAAACTATACGTACATGCAATTATATATCTGACTATACATGAAATTATATTTGTGGAAGAAAGAAAGGAAGGAAGGAAGAATGAAAAATGATAAATGACTTATTTATTTGAAACTGTATTCACATTAAATGATGTATTTCACAATAGTCACTTGAAATTGTGGAGGTGTGAAGAATGAAAGAAATACAGAAAGAATGAAGAGGGAAAGTAGGGGGAGAAAGAAAGAAAGAAAGAATGAAAGAAAGAAATAAAGAAAGTAAGAAAGAAAGAAAGAAAGAAAGAAAGAAAGAAAGAAAGATAGAAAGAAAGAAAGAAAGAAAGAAAGAAAGGGAAAGTAGGGAAAGAGGAAAAAATAAATCAAGAAAGAAAGAAAGATAAATAAAAAAGAATGACAGACCCATTTGAAAATGTAGTGTCATGATGAAATGAATTTGTTAAAAAAAGAAAGTCAGAAAGAAAGAAAGATCGTATTTGAAACTATCATGCATTTTTCATTGTGAAAACTTCATTGGCATCCTACTGAATAGTAAGCAGAAAAGTGTCCCTCAAACTGAGATTTGAAATGTAAGTTTGAAAGGCATGTCTGAGGTTATCGAGTTATCTAGACGAAAGTCCTGTGTAACGGGGAACTGGGTAAATATGTATGAAGAGCGGTTATTTCTATCTACATAACATTAAAACAACATTATTCAGTGATTGTTCATGGTTCTTCACTGACGTCAGTGGATTCTGTCTCTTTGCAGCCAGGATCTGAGGGAAGAAGATGGTTTTGCAGGCTGATTATGACTGATTTAAAAACATATTGAGTGGTACTCAATCATAAGCCCTCCATTCACACAGGCCTGCTGACAGTGAGGGTCTCAGGAGGAGGAGATTGGTGGGGCAGGGGTGACTTAGAAGTGCAGAGGGTGAGGTTGCAAGGCAATGTTTATATGAGCAGCTAATCAGGAAGACACATACGGGTAATGAAGGCTTGCAGAGCAGAAGAAGGTTTGGGGGATGTTTTTTTCTGACTATTGAATGTGATATCTCATGAGCTGACAGCCTGTCATGAATTCTGTATTACACTCAAGTTCTTGAGCATGCTAAGATTTTGGTCTGTTTAATAAACATCTCAGTTCTTCTTGTGCCCCCTCCCCTCACTCTCTGTCTTCTTCTACAGACAAGCTGGGCTATAATGAAAGGCTTTTTGATGAGCCTGAGAGAACACCTGTGGTAAAGCACAAATAACAGTAATAATAAGTGCATAGTAAAGTTGCAGCCCAGGAATAGACAGAGATATTAGACATGAAAGAGGCTGGGAAGACTGAGTTATGAAAGAATCACAGACCCCACAGTAATAGATGCAAGACCACCCAAAAGGTGCATGTGTGCAGCTCCTATGCAGAAATATGAATTGAAAGTGTGTGTGTGTGTGTCATCACGAGTTGCATATACAATTTCAATGTGGAATTGAGAAGCAAGAATTTTGTTAGTGAAGTTCAGTATGAGGCTGGAAAGCTTTTGACTCTCGCTTCGTTCTCAATAAAAAAAAGTCATTGGGAATCTTGAGAAACCTTCACCCATACCACCAGTGAAAAGTGGCAGTGCATGTAAAAAGATCCTTCCTAAACACCCAATTACTTTTTAATACAGCAAATTAAACAAGAAATGTATTCCAGGGACTTCCATGCTTTTTTTTCTGTAACATACCTTTGAAGTAACATCTGAATGGAGTGAATGTGTATGTGTGTGTGTATATATGTACATGTTTATGTGTGTATATGTATAAATATGTGTATGTAGGTCTGCATGTGTATATATGCATATACATCCAATGTGTATACAATACTGTATCATTAGTCTCCCTGTTGTGTACCCACATAGTATTTTCATAATTTTATATTTTATATTTTATTTTTAGCACATTCAGAGTTATATTTGTAAATATATAAATGTCATTATAATTCATCCCCCCTTTTTTACCCTCATGTTGGTCTATGTTGTGAGTGTGTTGTGTTGCATATTTTGTCTCATTGTGCACTAAATGTATATGGTGGGATCACAATAAAGCTCTATTTGACTTGACTTGACTTGACTTATATTTACTAGCATGCTGGCACGTACACACTTCTGATGGGCACTCAAGTGTGGCACAACTGCACCAGTCGCACTGTGGTAGTTTATGCCAGCAAGTCATAATTACTTGTGTCCATTAAAGTACTGGCAACTGAACTGAGATTCACAGCAATGACTACAATTTGTTGTCATTTCAGTTATATGTCTAGATTACTAGGGTTTACACTTTCTTTGCTAGCTACAAAACATATCAGGAATTTAGATATTTTGGTATAAACCAATTATTTTGCATTCACAGCAGTTACTGTGATGCTGAAGCTGTAGAATTACAATGCAGTGCAATTGTCTAGTCAGTATCTATACACTCTCTATGTTCAAAGCTGTGGATTCTTTGTACATTTCACTTATCAAAACTGTCTCTAATACACTGTTCTTTTTATTGCTTGTTGTGCTGTTTTACTTGTGGTCTTGTTAATAGGCTCTTGTGTTTGGGTCTTTTAAGTTGATTCACCCATAATATTTGTGTTTTTTCTCCTAGTTAAACATGGAACCCTTTATTTATATTTGTGTTTCTTGTTTTTTGCATTAAATGTGTAAGGAACTCATGATTACTCTTTTAGGAACTCATGATCCCTGTCTGCCTAAACACATTACATTAGTACTTAATTGTTAGTGTCTGAAATGTGACTGCACAAACAGTAGATTGTATTTCACAAATGCTGATGTACATCTGTAAACTGAAACTATAATGATTTAAACATACTCAGGAATGTACAAATCTGACAAAAATTTCTTAACCGCACAAGTTTGCCACCCACCTATGAGGAGTTGACTAGATAACAGATGCCTTGTGGGAGTTTGACACATAGG
The DNA here is from genome assembly GCA_037974405.1 of Brachyalestes nurse. Taxonomy (NCBI): domain Eukaryota; kingdom Metazoa; phylum Chordata; class Actinopteri; order Characiformes; family Alestidae; genus Brachyalestes; species Brachyalestes nurse. Next base: position 14,003,919 of record JBBPCY010000019.1, read on the forward strand.
TTGATGTGTTGCCCTCTTCACCCCAGTTTCTGACTTTGTCTAAGTTTGAGGAGCTCTTTATACCCTCAGAGCATAAGGAAAACATTTTTAAGAAGTCAACAAAGCAGTCTGGGCAAGAATGTCTCCCAAAAACTGTAAAAGTCAGGGTAGGTGTAGGGGCAAGATCAACACACACAGAAAGTGAAGAAAGATTTGTAGCAGAGGTACTTTTTTTTTTAAAAATGAGAAACGCTTGAGGACTTGTACAACATAGGCAGCCAGACACTGGTATATTCTCCTGACACTCTACAGTTAGGTGGTAATACTTTTGATTCTGATTCTGAAACTTTTAACTTTCTGAGAACCCTGAAGAGGCTGAGCAAGACCATTAAGAAAATAATGTAATTTGCAGTTGCACATCTACAGTGAAGAAATGAAACCTTCACCTTCTCAGAGTGAGTCCTTCGGGCTCGAGTTTATGATCCAGAAATTCAAGCAACACAGAATGTGTGGTCAGGTTGCGTAGTGTAATATGGGCTTAATCAATTCACACCAACCATATTTCTGTATTAAATTATCTGTAATTGAAATAAAAGGCAAGAGTTTCCCTAAGGAGAAAGAATTAATGTATTGTGTTCATTGCATGTTCTGGCTTTGGTCTAATTACCACAAAGTTTATAGCTTTGCGACTCACGGCACCTTGGTCTAGCAGTGCTTTGACTGAGGCAATTACCCTCTGAAGTCAGTGTTGTTCAGACATGCCAGCAGGGTTTAAGGCTGGAGTGTCACGGGATTCTCTTTTTCTCATTCTCTCTCTCTCTCTCCTACTGACTTGGAGCATGAAACTGTATTTTGATGTTGCATTGCATTGTTTTTGACCCCAAAGGGTACATTTTGATATTTATATCGACTTTACATCAAACACATAAATAGTGCTATATGTGCATTTTAGTTCGTCTGCACATCATGTAATTAGATCACATAATAAGAAATTGTTTATTCCTATCCAGACTAGTGTTTGTGTAAATGTACATACATAGTAAATAAATCTACAAACCCTATGTCATACATTTATTTATGAAAAGTAGGTGTCTACTACCATTTCAAATAGACTGTTTCTTCTTAAAGATTTATAAAAGCAAGTCTAATGTCATCTGATGAAGGGAGCCAGAACTAGTTTTTAGGTTGCTAATTATCCAGATTTGTGATCAGAACTGTTTTGTAATTAAGCTGTTTGAGTCAGCCGCATCATTTGGTCAGTCTGTTGCAAGAGGATCTGTTTTGGCACCACACGACCTCCATCACTAAAAACAGCACCCTTCAAACATGGTATTAAAATATAATTATAGCTCTCAACACGTTATCATAAGGTTCAAACAAAAGAAAATTGGGCTGCTGTCAGATGAATTGCTTTTTGTGGTTTTCATGAGGCTGCTAATATTCACACTTCATGCATATGCAATGAATTGCTTTTGAACGACAGGGGGAATTTGTTTTTCTGCACTCCAAAGGGAGGGCGTGCCGGTTTTATTTGCTTTACTCTGATTAGCTGCTCTTTGGTAATGCTCCAATCACCAGCTGATATGCTTTACCAATGCAGATCAGTCTTTAAACAGAATCCACACCAGAAACATACAAATAATAAATACATACATGGTTCAGTTATTTGCTGTATGTAAGTAAATGGGCAAACCTGTAGAATGTCTCTGATGTTGCATGCACGCAAACGTCAACCACCATGACTCCTTTGCCTTGCTCAGCTGATCCCTATCTAACATCATCTGAGGCAAAGCGCATCGAGCGTATTAAGATGGAAATCAAGTTTCTAGGGGTACCAATCATCTCATCTCTTGGGATAAAAATGCATAAACACAGAAGCGCGTTGCAGATTTCAGCAATTACCTGTTTCGATGTTTTGGGTCTCCCCCCGAAAAGGACCAAAAGCCCAGAGAAACTATATTTAAGTGAAAGTATGGGTGCTGTGTAAAATCATATGTAATTAAAAGCGGAAGTATGAAGTCTAAGTGAAAGTCAAAAAGCATCCACATTAAAACACATTCAAGTACACAAAAGAGCACTGTTTTAACAAATAAATGACAAAAATGAATGTATTTGTTTTGTGGCAGGATTTGAACTAGTCCCTGATATTATGTTTTTAATTGTATAATAATTTTTTTACTGGGTGTTTAAATAATAATGCATTAAAAAAATACACTCAAATGTTCCGGAATTCGACTGTCTGTCAAAAGGAAATGAGAGAATCTCCTGGCCTGAGATGAAGATTTGTAACAAGTACTTTAAAAATCTAAGTGGAAATAAAAAGAATGCTTTTCATCTTGTAACTGAGTGTTCAGTTTCAATAATATTGCAGTAAAGAACACATTTCCAAAAGTAAAACATAAGTACAGCTACGAAGTACTACTCTTCAAGTATAGTAGTTTGCTAACACCTAGCCTTCATTGCTAGCACCGTTTGTTGTCCAGCTCTAGAGACGGCTCCTCGAAAGCGCCATCTCAAATGACTGTTTATGGGACTCGGCCCAAGTAATTGTTAGTGCTGGAGAAGCTACCAGCAGCAGAGGAGATAAAAAGAGGCAGTAATTGCCGTTTTCAGCAAAGTAATTACGGCCATTTTGCAACATGACTGAGTCCTGGCAGGCCTCTCATTCCTCCTGAATGCACGGCAGAGGTAAACAAGTCTCCATGGTGATGCCGGCGTGATGAGGCGTCTCTGACTTACGCTGGCACTGTGGAGCCTCACCCTGCAGGGGGACGCCAGCATTCTGTTGTCTGATTTAACATTAGCATAATTAGCACAGCGAGACCTGAAAATTTCAAAAACGATCATTTGGCTGTCATTAATGTTCTTTCAAGAGTGCGAGATCTGACTGGAAAGCCAAGGCCCTTATGCTGCCATGCCTACATTTTCAAAACTGATTAGCATAATAAAAAACTACTTTTAAACATATCTGTGGTGTTTAGTTAGACTGCTAATTGTGTAACATGTGGAGACCCCTTGTGTGGTCAGCAGGAGAAAGGAGTCTGGTTGATACAGTGATGAGACAACACTTTAATGGGATTGCCTTGTCCTTTCGCGCATTCGGTGAAGAAAATGAGGCTATTACTTTGTGCAAAGGAGCTTGAATGTCTCTTCACTGGCCCCAACTGAAGAGGCGTATAAAGGCTTTTCCATTCGAATTCTCGTCACTGTGTCTAAATCAGACTCCAGTCCACCTCTAAGTGCTATTTCATCTCCATTCAGCTGAAGCCTAACTAGGAGCATGACTGTGGTCATGAGTAGTGTTGAGGTAGTTGGGGGTAATGACGTAACAGATTACCGTGACTGACTTCATCATTGCGTTACCAAGGGAGCAAAATGACGCATGACCAATTGAAAACTGAAAACGCCCCACCTAAAGAAATGATCCGTGACTGTGCTTGTACGTAATAATTTGATGCAAAGAATAAAGACATCACATGAAATGATGGCAAAATGAGAAGCTAAATTAGTTTCTGAGTTTCTGTATAAATAATGATGAAGTTGCAATTGCTATAAATGTCTGGTCAATTTAGCATGAACTATTTGAAAAGGTCAGCTATGTTGTCTTGCATTAATGCTGCATAAATACCATTATCTGTATAGCAAATAGGCATTGATATTTTGGTATTGGCCAGTATTTTGGAACTAAACCAGTTTAGTTCCAGTTATCAATAGCCATCCATCCCTAATCCGAATACATAACTTTTGACTGTGAAGCATGAGGGCTAAAAGAGCAATCTGAGGAAGATCCCCTTGGTGAAGAAGAGAGAACCCCAACAACTCCAACGCTGCCTCAACTGGCCAGATTTGATGTTCATTCAGAAGCAGTTCTGTAAGTTTTATTCATAAAGATTTTGTTACAAGACTTTTGAACTGCCTTTACAGGATTGTTTCTGGGTTTTCAAACAGTATCAGCCATGCATTTCAATTGATTGTCTTTTCCAAGTCGTGTCTTTTAAATTATGTTTAGTATGTTTATTCATTCTCATTAAGTTCCTGACTGAGTCTTGCCAGCAGGTGTTGTAAGTGGTTTTTAGAAGTTAGTAACCTGTAATGGAATACATTTTTAGTAACCGTTCCAACACAGGTGATGATACACTAGTTCAAATGTGGCCATGCTAAAGAAAAGAAACCAGACATCATGTTACTGAAATATTTTATTGGGAAAATATAATGAAAAACCCCTCCACTAAGTGCGAATGGAAATTTTACATTTTACATGTGCATATGGTAAAATTAAAGTCATCTGTGTGATAATATATTTTTGAAAAAATGACAGTGGGTCACGTTAAATAAAACTAATAATATATAATAAATACATTCCTTTTTTAATTCAAAATAACACAAAATTTCATCAAATTATCTACGGTGTGCACATGATTATTAGTTCATTCCATAGCTTATCAAATAGGCTACATAATGTAGAAAAAAAGATTTATGCTGTACATTTTAAAAGGATTTCTGAAAAAAATGGTAAATCAGTTTTAAAAATGTCCAGTGGTGTGTTTTAATATAAAACAATTATTCTTTCATTAATTAGAATATTTCATAGGTATTTTCTATGGCCTTAAAAACTTACATTCAATGTAAAGTCATTGCCTCAGGTCTTTAGAAAAGCCTAGAGTGAACAGAAACATCTAAGGACAAAAACAAGTGACCTAAATAAAAAAAATCTGTAGACCAAACCTAGGAGAGATATTTGTTGCATGTGGTCTGACCTTAGTGGCATGCAAGACGTGATTCAATTTCTGAGAGATGTGTTATCATAGTGATATCAAAAACTGCTTACTTTTTTTTTAAACAGCACCAGCAGGGAACTGCGATGTAACTTGGGTCACTCGAACACTTGATCTCATAAACAGATGGGCAGATAACAATGTGTACTCCTCTGAGATAAATAGAGTAATGTTCACTCCCTTCACTGCTTTGGAAAGCACACAATGCCAGAATCCTGTGGTATCAGTGTGAACATATGGAGCTTTTGAATTTCATCTTGGCTGTTAGCTTAAAGTCCAACACTTTGCACTACAAAGAAAGGGAATTCAATCAAAAGCATTTAGTCAAGCTGCCTAAAAAGATGAGTTATCTGTTTGGCCCTGTATAGTCCTGCAGGGCCAGAGGTGAGCTCGTAAAAAGAATTCACATCTGGAGACAGCTTTGAAATTCTAACAGTGGATGAAGTCCACTGCTGACTAGGCTATGTCCAAAGGCTTTCTGAAATTCCTACAGTTGAGATGCTTTTAACATCCGTGGGATAACTGATAATATATAGAAACAACATCTTGCTAGCTGGTGGAGCCATATTTGTGACAGTACATTTTTTTCACAGTACATTTACTCATTGTCCGCTGGTAACCATTCTGTTAATGTTTACTACCAGTCCAGTGATGTATTGGAAAGTAAAAAGGTGTAAGGTTTAACTGAATGGTTTAAAATGTTTGGATCAGTGCTGATATGCCATATTTTTCATGCAAATGTGTCATTGCTAATCCATAAAAAATTATGAAATGTAGAAACGGAGACTACATTCACCTGGATAAGCACTACAGAGAAAAAATAATTTTTTTTTTTCTGTAGGGTTAAAATGGGAGGGGTTATAAATGTAGGGTTATAAAAGAATAAAATTCTATAAAATTGAAATATTTCAGCAACAGTAGTACAACATGATCTAAATATTCTGCTCTTCTGGAGTGCAATAAATACGGCATCAAAAACTGGCTTGCAATATAAGTCAAATCTGTATAATTATCTGCAAACATCAATAGGATTCCCATATATGTCATATTAGTGGTGCACAGTATGACACAAAACGTTCCGTTTTTCAAAATCTTAGTTTTTCTTGTCTACACGTAAACTCAGAAACTGAGTTTTCAAAAATCTCTGTTTTCACTGACTCAAAACGCCGTTTACGTGTGGATGAAAGTATTTCGTTTTCTGAAATACTCATGTATGTGTGGACATGGCCCAAGGCTCTAGTGAATGGATTATATTGACAAGCATTTTCTTGTTTCAATCGTTGTTGCTACCCTGAGCATAAAACGTTTGCATTCTTCCTTTCACAAAAGCTAAATTATCTCATGGTTGTCTCCAGGTGTGTATTCTAAGTACAAGTTCACACGTGGTTCTGTAAGACTAGGTCCCATACAGTCTCCCATACAGTAGAGATTTATACATCCGTGTCTAGGGGCGGTGGTCTTTCCACACAAGGAGACAGTGAGTCCTGACTGTGTGTGGAACTTATGCCAGTGTCTGAGTCTGTATCTGTAACATCAGTAGGAGAAAGGCTCTGCCTGAGTTTCCCCACTGTCTGCTGTGAGACACTAGCCCTTATTGTGGTCTTTAGTGCCACAGGGCTTATTGCCTCAGGGCAATCAGCAAGCTGCAGTGAGCTCAGCTGGGCAATGAGGTTCTGATACTCTTGGCTTCTGGACTGCAACAACGTGCTGTTGTGCTGCAGCTGTTTCTCCATGTCCTGAGTCTGGGAATGGAGGGAAATACCTGCCATCATACTCAGCTGCAGTTCACTGTGCAAGCCTTCTAGGTGTAAAAGTTCATCAGAAGACAAGGTAGAGACAGGATCCCATGCAGGACTTGCAGCTGCTGCTCCTTCTAGCTCATCAGAGTCTACAGGACAAAGGGTTCTTTTCAGCTCCAGGTCAATGTCTCTGGACAGCTCGTCAATGAGTTCTTGATGCTGGCGCACCTGGACATCCAGTTGCTCCACGCCATCACTGGTGTAAAGGTACTCCTGTAGTTGGTCCTCACACTGGAACATGGACAAGAACCGCAACTCTTCATCAGAACTTTCAGGGAGGTCGGAGACACATAAGGAACTTTCCTTTAGTTGCTGCTCAATCTGCTGTATTTCCAGGTCCAGTTCTCGCATATGGTGGATCTGCTGCCTGATGGTGTGGTCCTGGGAGATGATCAGCTGCACCATTTTGTCAATTCCCTTGGAACCCTCTGACGAACCTCCCTTCTGTATCTTCTCCAGCTTGCGGAAGGCTTTCTTCACCATGCGCTTCTGACGCTCCACAGGAAGGGTCTTGGGGTACTGTGCTGGACCCTGTTCCAGTCTCTTAGACCTGACCCCTCGGGACTTTAAGACCCTTTTAGCACCCGTGGAGGAGGGCACAAAGTCACTGGCCTTCACCAAGACAAACTTGATGAAGGGTCTCTCCTCACCCCAAGCGTTCCATAAACGGAGGATACGGGTGAGAGGGGGCAGAGCCCTCTCAAAACCTTTCCAGCGCTCCAGCAGACAGAACTCTTTAGGCTCTCCATGCAGGAGCCTTTTACTTTCTGGTAGGGTCTTATGGTCTTCCAGTAATGCCTGAACCACATCAGCACAGGTTGTGTGCTTGGTGACACCACAGACAACTTTCTCTTCTTGGCACACCAGCACTTGGATTTCCTTTCCTGGTGTCTCCTCAACATGCTTAGACCTGGGAAAGAAGGGCAAGTTTATTAATAGAGCTGAGGCATTTTTTTTGAAGCAATTCATTATCTACAAGGAAACACATGCATTGCTTGAGTACAAACATCCTCAGTTATTACACCAAATGTTCACAGAAAGAGAGAGAAACAGTCAAAAACAACTCCGGAAACTCAGGCAACACAAACAGAAAATAATTCAGGTCATAAATATGACCAATTTGTCATGAGAAAGAAATGGTCAGTCGTCATTTTATTGTCAGACATATGAACAACTCACTACAGACATTTCAAAATCAAGATATTTCAGTATCTGAATGCTTTCTTCCTGAGGCTGGAAATTTTCTTTATAAATTTTCTTTCTGTTTAGCCATAAGTGTTTTTTCTGGTCCGCTTGAATCACAAGCAGTATCAATCTAGCTAAAAGCACTCAAGTGATATAAAAGATTACATGAAATAAATAGTATAATATGTACTATATGAAAAAATGGAAAATAAAGTACTTAGTCGTTGTGGTAAAAGGTATCATTCAACAATTTCTGGTTGGTGTTTCACTCAGTATATGAGTGTATTTTACAATATACTGTGGTGTAGTCTGGGAAATAAACTTAAATCTTAACAAAACCCTTGAATCAGTTTTTTAAATAAATATCTAGAAAATTCAGAGAGTAATACATATAAATAAGTCATTGTCTGTCCCTCCAGTAGAGTTTTAAACCCAAAGTTGAACACCTCTTGTCAAATTACATGATTTTCTGAGTGGAAATAATATCCTCACCAGGCAACACACTTATTCCTATATTTCTGCGAAAAGTTCTATTTATTTGCCAAGCTTTATCAAACTAGAAGAAATGCAAATGTGTCAGATCTTTTCCACAGGCCAAATTCCATGTTTTATTATTTTGTAATTCCCTGGAAAACCTTGTCAACAGTACAACTGTACAAGTGGCTGTTTACAGATTTACAGCCATGCACAACAGTATCTCAGTTTCCACAGAGCAGAGCCCTTGATAAAAGGCCTCAGTGGAATGCAATAGGTACGCAAAATCGCAAGTCCTTAGTTAATGGTTAGAAGATACTGAGCATTCAATTGAGCCAAGTAAATACCTGAGCTGTTCACAAAGCAAACAACTTGACATATCACTTCCACACAAAGAGATTATACTAGGACAACTTAATGAAACGCACAGACCTGCTGCTTCATCAAATGTAGCCTGTAGAGCCAGTGTGCACTAACTGAGAATCTGCTCTATGTCGACTGCTCAAAGACTAACAACGTCACTGTAGCAACCTGAACAAATCTTACACACATTTCTATGGTGAGATCAAACACAATTATTAATTAAAATGCCTAATTAAGAGGCAGACAGTATGGAAGCAGTGCACTGTCACGTGTCACTCGCTCAATACTGTCTGAGCTCTGTCATGTTACTGCATGAGCAAAATGGTCTTATTGATCATAGGTCAATTTAAATGTCAAGCTTTTAAATATAACACAGCACGTCAAACTGCTTGTATTATGGTAATAAACTGCATGAGCGACTTCTCATAATCCTAGCTGATCCTAGTAAGACACCTGTGGTACAGTTGCCAAAATGCTGTCATTTACTTGACATCATACTGGGAGTGAGCCATCCCCCAGCAGTTAATGACAGCTTGTACACAGACCCACACCCTGTCACGGTAAGTGGCATGACTACTGTGCCTTAGCTATGAGGATATCCACAGTAAAACTGCTGTAAGTCCAATATATATACTTTAACACTACAGTTAAGTAATGAAATCCACCAGGGGTCTGATTCTCTAAAAATGCCAGGGGTCTGTTTGGCCCCTTCACGGCCCTCATCTGTACAGGAAATGAAGGGATGGAGAGGTGGAAGCACCTGTGTTTGTCTTGTGTAAAAATCAGTGGACACCAGCGGCATCCTGTTACACACTTCCTGCCACCAAGCTTGCGCATTGTGAGGCCATGGAAAAATCTGAATTCCTTTTCCACAAAAGCATAAAAAAAGATTAAAATGCCACGCAGTAATGAAAAATGATATATATGTAAACGCTTATAGGTCCAGTAAAGGGGCATTTTCGCATTTTTCTTTCTTCTTCTTCTTATTTTTCTCACACACATACAAACACACACACGTATATGTGTGTGTGTGTGTGTGTGAGAGAGAGAGCTTATATGCCTAATATTGCTGCATTAAAGTAGACGAAAAAAAGAATAAGAAGAAAAGAAACGGAGAAAATGCCCCTTTAGTGGACCTTTAAGCATTTGCACTTGTGAAAGTAAGAACAATTATAAACTCTAGTTGTGCTGTGGAATGCAGATTAGGCTAATCTGTTCTGTTTGTGCCTTGATAAACCCAGTGAAGGTGAAATAAACGGTACAGTGTGCTTTCCTTCTCTGTGAACAAACACAAACAGGCAGGTCACCATTAGAGACAGACGCTGCGAGGGGTGTCCACCTCAGGGGCCAACATTGTGCTTGGCCATGGAGCAAAAAGGCAACTGCTCTTCATATGCTGCACCTAACAAACTGGGGAGACAGGCTGACTTCTTAAAGATCCATGAGACAGCAAAGGCTGTGAGAGGGAAAAACTCTATATCTCTGACATCTCTTTGATGTTTAGAAAAGACAGGTTATTTCACATTAAAGGCATTTGAAGGTGTGATTACATATTGCATAGATTTTCTATACTGCTCCTTGCACAATTTTCACACGCCCTTCAAAAAACTCTGCATATTAGAGTCACATTTGGTTAAAAAGCCAATACCCATCATTGACTATGTTTTCATAGCATGGATGTCTATGACTGAATATGTAAATAAATGACAGAATCTGGCAGGCAGTTTTGACTTGGGGTGACATCAACAAGAAACAATTTTTTCTGAATTTCCGGAGTCTTATCTAAAGAGGATGAGGGTTTCGGGAGGAATAAACATCATGGCTTGCTGATCTCCTGCAGGACATCTTTTCCAGATAGGCATCTCTAGGGAGACAAAACAGTCCCATCCTTTCTCTGAACACAGTAGAATCCCCACACCTGTACTGATGAATTAACACCTAGAGCACTGAACGAACACCTGTAGAAATCTTAAGTCTAGACGCAAATGAAAATTAAGAGCTGGGGGTTTGAATGTGAAGGGAGTAATTCAAGTCAACAGCACAAATAAGAACCCGGAACAGCATGAAGCATCTCAAATAACACATTGATTAATGCTCTGTAGGTTTTTACCACTTTTTAATTAGCTCATACAACAATGTAATTTAACTGTCATAATAATATGCATCAGGATAATTGTTATAATTTAACTGTCATAACAATGAGTATCATATTGCTTATAAATGAACCGCTAATGCTCGCTGGCACATGACTTACACACTGATGGCAGAAGGGATGTATAATATAGCATGCATAATAACCATGTGTGGAAAAGCAGGGATTTACTTCAATGTCTGGCCGTGACGGACCGTTCGTGAACACATTCATAAAGCAAACACGTCAATGAATAAAATGATCCAACAGGAGACAGCCTTCATGCACCACATGAAATAGCAGATGATTAGAGTTAAGTTACCTCTGATCTATTTTCCATCTGAACACTCAAGATAATTACAGTCTGTGATGCTTTAAAGCCAATCATACTGTAGCACAAAAAAGTATGGCACATTCCTAAATGGTTTATGAATAGACTGTTATAAGTCCCTAAGTTTCAGAGCTAGACTGTCAGACTGCTAGACTGTTGTAAGTCTGATATGATCCAGTGCTAATGTACAGTATCACACTCTCTCTCTCTCTCTCTCTCTCTCTCTCACACACACACACACACACACACATATATATATATATAGGATACATTAACACTGGATCAGGTCAAAGTGTGTGTGTGAGAGAGAGAGAGAAAAAGAGTGTTGCCAGCTTGTGTACTCTCCATAGTTCAAAAGCAATGGTGTTCTCTGAAGTGATAGAACGCCATATAATACCTTTAGGATGTGTTGGAGTGGTGTTTATGACCCAGAACTAATCATCCAACATCAGTACCTGACCTCAATAATACTCTTGTGTCTGATTCTAATCAATCGACTTAATCAGTCCTTGCAGTGGTGATTTCCAATATCTAGTGTAAAGCCTACCCAGACAAGGCTGATACTGCAGCAAGGGGATAGGGAAGGATGGCACACTCCCTTGATATCAAAGAAAAAAGTACTAGATAAGCAGGTGTCTGCACACTTTTGGACACTTGGTGTACATTGCACTAATTAAGCTGTTCTGGTAGGTGTGGATAGCACTTTCATCTGTTCCACAATAAACACTTGGACAGAAGACAACTACCCCCTGGCCCACCTGGAGCCACAGGGACATCAAAAGTTAACCAAGCCACTTAAGGAAATTGCAATGGCAATTAGATGGAGGTTGATGACAGGATCCCCCCACACGAGAACCAAGCGTTCCCCTTTGTATTCGAAAGAGATCAAACCATAATAACAGTGTACTGTGAAACAAGCAAGGCCCAGTTTTTTACAGTTAAGATCTCAGGGACAGGCTCTCTGCCTTTCTCTCTCTCTTTCTCTCTCCATGTCTCTCTCTCTCACACACACACACTCTGTTTCTCACTTTTTCTTTCTCTCTTTCTCTTCCTGTCTCTCTCTCTTTCTTTCTCACACACTCACACACACACAAAGCACCTGCCTCCATGTGAACTGAACAACAGCACATCAGTAACTTGACCCTCGGCACCCATACAGTTGAACAACACTGAACTGTACTGTGCTTCTCTGATTACAGCCGTCCAGGTATTTCTCTTTTGTGTTAGAAACACAGTTCTCAGCTACAGCCATCATAGCACACACTGTCTTTGAAAAAAGGGTCTCCTGTGGTTTTATTAGAAAATGTATTTTAGTTATTCTACCTTTCACTTCTGTTTCTGACCATTGTGAAAGTGATGCCAATAGGGTCTCTTTCTCTCTCTCTCTCTCTCTCTCTTTCTCTCTCTCCTCTCTCTCTCTCACACACACACACACCCCGACTCCCCGGCCTTAAAACAAATGGAAATGAGAAAAAAAGTGAAAACGCACGTTACCTGCTTTTCAGGCGCGCCTTTAGGAGGATTGCTCCGAACGGCGCCATTCTCTTAGCTCAACAAGTTCAGTCAGGCTGCAGCTCTCAGTCACGGCTCATGGTGAGGAGTTAGTCTCTCAGAGGGTGTTCACAGGAGGGAGGACTCGCAGGGGGGAAAGTTAGAGAACTTGTGAGCGGTGGACCAAAAAGCAGGGCAGGCTAGTCAGCAGAGGGCCGTCCCAGAGCTTGGAGGGAGGTGACCTAATGCAGAGCCATGCCTCAAATCCAGCCTCAGCACCTTTACACTGTAATGAGCAGTTTCACAAGAGGAACTACAAAAAACAACAATGAATAAACAGGCCTAATGTTGTCGTATTAGAGCCAAAGCTAAACACCAGGCTGAGGTTAATAGGTTTAGAGCAGTTTATGACCACTAATCCTAGCTTAAAATGTGTGTAGGGAAGTTCAGAAACACAGTAAAATCTACAGTGCTCAATAATTCGACATTTTGATTAATAGCTACACTATATGGACAAAAGTTTATGGACACCCGACCATTACACTAACAGGGACTTTAATAACTGTGCATTCAAATACACAGACTTTATGTGGAGGTTGAGCTCACGGCTCTGTGCGGGCCAGTCAGGTTCTTCCACACTGAAGTCATCCAACCATGTCTTTATGGAGCTTGTTTTGTGCTCTGGGGCACAGTCATGGCGTTGTCAAAAATGTCTTGGTATGTTGGAGCATTAATGATTTCCCTTCCCTGGAAATCAAACCCTGAAAAACAAGTGTTTCCCAATACTTTTGTCCATATAGTGTATCTCTATATTGTATTAGGTCATGCTATACTGTAAATGTTCATTCTATACCAGAGGTGTTAGTTTAGTTTTATCTTGCTTTTACACTGTACAGTTAATTTAAGACTGTTGGTGTTCATTTTGCTTCCTTGTACTTACTGAGCTATTCACTGAATAAACACCCTAGGCATTCATTTTTGTCTTGATTCTGCTCTGCTTAATAATGTAATGCTGTTACATGTGTCCAGGTTGCTGAACACCTTGAATAATATCTATTTCTATACTGTGTTAGGTCATGCCACACTGTAAATGTTCATTCTATTGTGTGGGTGCTCTTTTTTAATTTAACACTTTTGTCCATTTTGCTTCCCTCTACACACTGAGCTTTTCACTTTAAACCCTAGGCAGTCATTTCGTCTTGATAATGCCCTGTAGGAGTTAATTCAGCACTGTAGGTGTTCAGTCTGGCCCATTCTTCACTGTGTAGTTAATGTAGCGTCAGAGCTCCTTCTACTCCATTTAGTCCTGCAGGTGTTCATTCCACACTGGGGATTTTGCTGTGAATATGCTCTTGCAGTAATGAGGCTACAGGGCAGCCATGTCCAGTGGGAAGCTGCGATAAAGGCAGGAATGGAAACTACAAGCTACAGTGGCTGTACCGTAGGTCAGGATCACTGTTCATCTGCATTACCCTGAATTTCTGTCTTTGCTCTCACACCGGCACACTTTTTAAAAATGTACCCGCATGTGTGCAAGATCCAGGAAATGGAAAATACTATCAAAGCATTCATTCTTACTAGTCTAGAATCATTATGTTATATGTTATATTGTATCAATGTCAGAAAATGACAATTACATGAAAAGTAAAAAAAAAAATTAGTACATTCATTTAAGGTTGAATCCCTTGTTGACCAAAAAAGATTTCTTTGTCAATAAGAAAACATATTTAATGCTTTTCTATTAAGATGTGATCACTGCACAGAAATAAAGTTGGAAGGTAGTGTAAACTTTGGTGTCTCTTCACTTTCACATTTCATAATAGTGTAAAGGTATATTTAATGACACATAATAACATTTTAAAAACAGAAATATATAATATATATAAAAAACTTGTAAGAGCTGTCAATTTAAAATATACATGTAGATGCACATGTCGATATACAAACATGATTTCTTACTTGTGGTGCAGTAGCAGATTGCTTTGAAAAATGTCATCACTGTCAGTGAAGGGCATTATCTGATGTCAGTATGCACATTAATGTTCAATTGCAGAAATATCAGGTGCAATATCAGACAGTATAACAGCTCCCATAAAAGCAGTTGTGTTCCTAAGTGGCAAGACTGTCTAAGGGTTCAGTCCATTATGCATTATGAGATATCAGGAGTTTGAATCCTGGAGATGCCATCTAATGAATATGTGGTAGTGCAATTTACAGTCTAAGGAGTGTGAGGGAAGATGGGAATAACTATGAGAAATCTCTCTAAAAGAAAGTAGTGAATTCCAGGTCAAGTTTGGCACCCTGTGCTGCTGCTGTTTTTTTTTTACATTTCCTTCTTATGGTGAAAACTCTCTTTTTCCTTTGTATGCCATTAAATTCAAATGTGCTTGTCTACTTACAAAAACTAACAACCATTAATTTACAAATACTAACTTACACCCTTACAAATACTTACACCCTATGCTGCACATTTACGTGTTTTCCTTGTTCAGTTGAGAACAGGTGTGTTGGAACCTGTGAGAACACTCAAGTGTGCCGGACAGGGTGTGTGGACCAGGACCAGGATTGAGAAACACAGGTGTAGATTCTGTGCTTTATACAAAACTAACTAATTCAAACAGCTCACCCAAGTGTTTTACTGTCATATCTTTCGTCATCCCTTCTTCAGTGACAAATCACAAACTCACATGAGCATTTCAGCCCTAAAAAAGGAGAAATGCGTATCAGCCGAGCAATGACAGAAGTTCTGACGTCAGCCGCCAAAGTGGTGTCATCTGATGTCGTCATGAGCAGGACAGGGAGCTGGTGGAGAGAGATATACATGGAGAGGGAAGGGGAGAGGTTGGGAGGGGGTGTAATGAAGCAGCCCCTGTGACATCACTCCAGTGCTTATATACTAGGGGGAATGGAGCCCACCGGTCCTCAGTTGATTCCTGAACAAGCAGAGGGAACTCACTGCACTCAGGCTGGATAAGAAACAAAGAGAGAAACACCTGCTGGATCACTGCTGTCCAAACTCTCCATCTCTCTCCCCCCCATTCTACTTCACTCTCTCCACTCTTTTTCTCCATCCCTGATCTTTAACCTTATGGACTTGGGCCAGGCCTAAAGCTGTGAAGTCTGCAGGATTGTCAGCAAGATGCAGGTGCAGTTAAGCTTCGTGGTGCTCATCTTTCTGATCTGCAACGGACTGTGCTCAGGTAAGCATATCACTCACTGCATAGGTCACCCTAGGCACTTTCAAAGAGTTCATATTTGTCTGTTTTCTAACACATAATTCTACTCATCAGGTGATTTCATATTATTTTTCAATAATACTATAATTTAAATAGTTTTAAATTTAAAAAATCTGTATGCTTTATATGTTTTTCTTATGGGATTTACAGAAACATTAGTGCTAACTATGATTAATACAATATAAATTAGAGCAATGTTAAACATAAACTGTTCTTCCTTTCAGACTTCTTTATACCCAAAATTGTTACAAATGGAAATACAGGATTTTGGAACGAAACTGAAAGACACATAATACTAGCCATTATTTATGGCCACTTAATAGCCATTAAGGGTCTTAGATAATTTTATGATGCAAGAAAAACATACACACACATGCAAACACACACACAATATTTACTTTACAATCATTCGATTACAGAAAACCATTACATATATGTAACAGAAATACCGTAATTTGTAAATCAGTGTTATTGAAACAATAAAGTGCTCGTTGTCTCTTGCGACTGATTAAAAGGAGGAGTGAAGAAGCCGCTGCGTCTTCCTGAGTGAAAAAAAATTGCTTGTGCCTGCTTACAGAGCATGCACAGCCAAGCTGAAATACAAGCACATTTTTTTGATTTGCACTGGAATGTAGAGGAAATTTATTGGGAGTATTTTGGATCTAAACTGAAGATAATTCAAAAATGATCTTTATGGCCTTTCTTCACTATTCACATGTGGTCAGTTTGACTGATATTGCTTATATGTAACGGCTGTTATTTATTCCCAGATGTTGATGAGGGAACGGAGGCAATAGAGGAGGAGATGCTGAGCAGGCTCTTTGCCTCAGAGGTACATTGGTTGTTTCTTTACACCAGTTTGAATGGGAATCCCCACCCTCAGAGGAAGTAGAATCTCTCTGCTTTATGGTGGTGGGCTTTAAAATGTTCAAATATCCATTGGTTTTACTATAAAGGGCACTTTAAAACAGTTTAGGGACAGGACAGCTGTTAACAGTGAGAGCAAGTATAAAGCTGGCTTAGGAATCAGCAGGACATCTCTCATGTATTGATTTGGCCTTTAATAGAAGGTGACAAAAACTGACCTTACTGCAGGCCACTGTGACTTTTATCAATTTCTGTTTAGTTTAGTAGAGGCAGGTTAAGCCAATGTGAAAATAAAAAACTTGTAAACGTGGGAAATTAGATGAATGAGTTCCATGTTATGATAAGTGTCCATAGAGTAAATCACAAATGTGATGCTCAGTATTTTTCTTTTTCTAGATAAATTGAATTTATCACCTGTTAAATGTAAATAGCAGGAGAGTAATAATAAATAAATTTTTTGAAAGGACCCCAGCTGGAATTTTGCACCCCTCTAGTCCCCACAATGGCAATAGATATAATGGGCCAATGTAATACAGTAGAAGCCAACACAGAATGAAAATAGCATCATTTCTTGCCATCTTTACGGATCACACAGTGAAGGGCACTTCTAAATAGATTTCTTAACTATATTGGTTATTAACATTTTACAAAAGATGATTAGATTACTCTATATTGTGACACCTACAGATTCAAAGAGACTGTTAGCATCATGTGGTGCACAGTCATTGGTTCTTAAATCAAGGACAGTGCAATTAAAGCATAAAAGACCATTGGTGAGCAGGGTGACATGCCTTTTGTGACAACCGCATTATAGTACTTAACAGTTGCATTCGTTTCTGAATATAATTCTCTAATTGAAATAAGGTGGATTTATGTAATACTAGAGTCTACTTAAGAATCACATTCATACTTTAGCACATTTAGGATTTAAATGAAGTGCATGCTAAAGGAATACTACAACACTTTTTAACCTAATCTCTGTTTGCAGCATCTGTAGCATACAGTCCCTTACCATGAACAATGATTGCAAGCCATCTTCTGGTTCTCAGGAACAGAAACCTGCACCTGCCCATTTCTTGCTGTTTTAAATGTGCTTTAAGCCAATAGTCTGTGCTAACTGACTGTATGGTACAGAAAATGGATTATTTGGAAACTGGACCACAGCTTTTCCTGTGTGTGAGGGAAGAGTCATAAATGCAGTTAACCCAATGATATTTCCCCATTCCACTTCTTTCAGCTGGAAACAAGGCCATCTGTCATGCTGAACAAATCCCTCTCTCTCAGTCCTAATGACAAAGGGAGTTTTGTGCCGTGATTTTTAAACCCATTTAATTGGATGGAAGAGGAAGTTGTAAGACGGTTTAATTTCCTTCGTGTTTCGTCTTATGATTCCAAGAGCACTTTATTACAGACTTTCGCTCCACACAGCCAGCGGCACTCAATTGGATTTCAAGACCTTGAGCCAAGCTTAGATGAAGTTAGGCTGTTCCTACAAATGTCGTAAATCATACACAGCTTAACATGGAATACTGAAGTGAATTTGAACCACAACAATCATTTGTTGAATTAAAAAGGCTTTAACTGGCTGAAAGCAACAGAGCTGAGTCCAGCACTGGTTTACATGGTAGGCACTGTGTTAAGTAGCGGTGCAGGTGAGGCTCTGATTTCTGCTTGTTTGTGTTGGTAAAGCAGAGCAGAAACGGCGCCCCCCAGTGGCAGCTGCCTCTGCTGAACATGTGCAGGATGCTGGGGAGCATCAGTGAGCTGACGCAGGACTGGAACTCTGAGGAGGTCCAAACAGCCTATGAGGAGAGACTGGCCAGTGCCCTCAGTCAAACACTGCTGGACCTGTACAACCTTCAAACTCTCTGTCGAGTACTGCATCCCAGAGAGGTGAGAGAGAGAGAGAGAGAGAGAGAGTGAAAAGATGAGAGTGTGACTGACAGAGATTCAGGGAGATAGTGAGTGAGAGATGGAGAAAGAGTGATTGAGTGATGGGGAGGAAGATTGAGAAATGGAAAGAGAGAGAGAGAAAGGGGGAGTATGTCATTGAGAGAAAGTGAGAGTAAACTGACCTCATGATTTCACATTAACCTACAGCACACTTTTACCTCAGTATACAAAACAATTATTTTTATAAAAATAATTTTATACAATATGTTTTACTAAAAAGTAAAATGTAAAATGTTGTTTGTATTGGCACTAGTGAACAGTAACAAGCCTTACAATGTCATCAACCCTCACACCACCATCTATCATCACTGAAACACTCGGTTAGACCTTCTCTGATACTGTTTTACTGGGTAATACAACACACTGTGGAAAAAGAAATGCATTGATTACTGATTCACACTGACTTTAACGTATGTTAACGTAATCAAGACATTTTGGTCCATTCGTCATTTAATATTCACACAGTGTAAAGGCCAGCTTTCAAATGTTGTAAAAAAAATGAGCATATAAATTATATAAATGATATAAATCTATATACATTTATACATACACACAAACACACACTATATATATATACAGATATA
>JBBPCY010000019.1:14037465-14063735 GCA_037974405.1 Brachyalestes nurse
CACACTGAAAATATTGAAACAGTTACTTGATTGGTGCCTGCAGTTTAATAAAAAACGCATGCAAGTCTATTGCAAATCTAATATTACTCATAATTCAAAATGTTGGTGTGACTGAAAAAAACTGATCTGAAATCAGCATGAAAAACTGGTTTAGAAAAGTGTTTTGTGGTTTCTGATGATTACAAAAAATGTTTTTTGTTGACCTGTGTATTATTATGTCTTCAGCTGGTCATTAAAATGATGCACTCTGTTTACCTGTCTCCTTAACTGTTCCACTGCTTTGTTTTGATTTGTTTTGTTTTTGAATAAAAATTAAAATATCTGTTCTTTCTTACCTTCAAAAAGCCTATAGTTATATATAATACTGTTGTATAGACTCGTATGTGCTTGGGACACACAGATAGGCAGGCAGAGTATTCAGCGTGCTGGAGTAATGGGGACCCGTCCGCTTTAGGGAGCTGTCCCGCTGAGAGAGAGTGTCATCAGACAGTAGTTAATGCTTATGAAACTTTAATGCTTTACTGATGAAAGCTGCGGTGTGGGGACAGCATGGCGCACTCAGAGGGGAGAGGCAGGATAAATGGGACTAATTATCAGATGAAGGTGGATCCGGCTGCAGTGCCTGCAGCGTGACGTGTGTGACGGCAGCTGAGGAGAGGCAGATGTAGGTCTTTGCCTGGCGCGCTGCAGTGATGGGGGATTAACCCAGGCCTGCTCTGGGGAGAGCGGCCACAGCCGGCCACGAGCCACCACAGCACCTGCAGCGCTACTGATAAACACCTGCTTATCAGCTTCACAATCTGTGCTAAATGCTAAATAACTGCCACGAGTCATCCTTTATTCCCTTCAAACAGTAATTATCACAGGCCTTGCCTTGGTGCTATTTGTTCTCATTTGTTTTTGCCCGTACATGAATTGTTTCATAGCTGCTGTTCAGTTTTCATTTGGTCACAGTCACAGTCGTTACCACTGCCAGTGGTGTGAACTTCGATGGAGCCTACTGTCCACCTATCAGCCACAACTTTAAAACCCCTGACAGGTGAAGTGAGTAACATTGATTATCCTGTTACAATGGTACCTGTTAAGGGGTGGGATATCTTAGACACCAAGTGAAGCGGGAGCAGTCAGGAACACAGCGCCTGGGGAGCAGTGTGTGGGGACGGTACCTTGCTCAGGGTGTTTAGCAGTCTTAGGAATCAAACCTACAACTTTCTGATCGCAGGGCATACGCCCTAACCACTAGGCCACAAGTCTCAAGCTCAATCTCGGAGCATTGAGAATTTGTGTGGTGTGATGGACGGTCCAATGAAAATGGTACCTGTTGCCCTCAGTATATGGGGTCAGCACACAGTATGTAAAAACTGATGTCACGTATGAAAATTAGTGAAGCCCAGTGCTGGACTGGCCATCGGGCATACCGGGCTGATGGTAAATTTGGGCCGGCGCGGAATTCCGGGTGGGCTGGTCTTAAAATGCCTGGCGGCAAGATTTTTTGTCCCAGTCCAGGCCTGGTCAAGCCCCCCTTTTGCATTCTGTTTTCTTACCCCTGTAGTATTGGAGTTGTTAGATTGTTCGTATTTGTCCTTGTTTAAATGAAGTCAGTTAAAAGTGAATTAACAAAAAAGAAGCAGTGGTCTACTGGTGGTCCTTTTCCTGTAATAACATGGAATAATGTAGCATTGCAAATAAATTGTGCTGCAAAAGAGGGTCCACTGCCAAATGTCAAATGGTTGCAACTAAAGGGTAGACATACCTGATAAAACATTGTAAAATGGCCATAGTATAGGTCCACTGGCAACTCAGTGTAGATGTGGTCATTCCTAATGAAATGATTCTGCCGTTTTCCCAGAACAGCCATTGTGTCATGTTTCCATGTTGTATTAGCTGTTTGAACAGCACTGATACAGTCCTCAGTTCATGCTGCTGTCTGTTTCCTAGCGAGACACCCCACCCTCATACACATCAGCACACAGATCACACCCCTGTCAACACCGACGCTGGAGAAACGCGCAAGCGTCTAATCGCAGAGGGACCTTAGATCAGCGGCCGTCAGACAGTCGCCAGCTTATTACAAGCCATTCATCACCCACATCTCTGTTTTGAGCTGCTGGCCTCCTCAGGGAGATGCTTTTCTACAGCCTGCTGTTTACCCATCAATCTGTCTGCGCTTTTCTTCTCCTCTCTTCATCAGGTCTTATCCCACCATCCATATTACTGCATTTTTAGCCCATTTCCATGCTTTCCTTTATGAAAAGGCACAAATAAGTGGTCCGCTGTGAGATTCAGGCCTTGTTCACAAACGGAGCTAAAATATTAGAGAAGACGGAACAGCTTTTAAAATCTAAACCTAAGAGACTAATGGGTTCCTGCTGTGTACTGTAAACACACCAGGCAATGTACTCACAGCTAACAAACAGCCTGAAAATATTCAGAATAATGGAGGACGCACTTGAGGGCCGGATCTTAGCAGGCAGATGAATTTTTTGCATGCAATTTCTGATTTGTTTAGGTGTTTAGGAAGCTTTACAAACCAAAAGTGATGACTGTTTGTGATTTTTAACATTCATAGACCGCTCCATGCAACAGCATAAATGCCAAAAGGAGCTATTATATTTATGCTTTACTCTTAAAAATGTTCCATGTCACTTTGGAGCCTTCAGAAGCTACTTTCACATCAGTGCATGCATAAAAATACTGTAGTATTTATCAACATCTTATGTTTGTATTTTCAAGATTATATAAAATATTTTATGAAGTAAATGATACTGTTTTGATGCAATGGCCCTTATAGCAATAAGACAGAGTTGCAAAGAATGATTACCAAGTGGAATTTGTATATTTTCTTTGAAAAATGATTTCATACTAAAATATCATATATATCATCCATGTTGTCTCATATATATGTACACTGCAAACATTTAGGCACATGAGAAAAATTATATTTAAAAAGTTATTTAGCACGGCAGTAAGTATGTGTTTAATAACACTATTTCATAACAGTATTATTCGAATAAACACCAATAGTATCAATACAATAAGCATTTTGTTTATATAACACTGTGTTTTTACACTCACAGGCCTATTCCCACAGCAGCTCAGCATTGTAGTTATCATCCAGAACTTGATATGGCTAATGAGTGCTTCACCAGGTGTGCACCAGATGTGCAGCTGATGGGTTTCAAAAAACTGTGTGATGGCTGGAATAGTCCAGAACCAAAATTTGACATTAATTTTGCTGCATTAGTGTTTATTTGCATTTACTCTAATGCCATTTATAGTAGTGCTTTGTACAAGCAAGAACACCCTTATTGCCCAAATGGTTTTAAACAACTTGCCAAAGATGATGAAGAGTTGCACAGTACTGTAAATACCAATAGTTTACAATGACATGTTCTCATATAATGGCTATAAATAAATGCAGGAATCTTTCAGATGTTGTGAACAAATGTGCATGACAACTTTGGTTTGACAGTATGTACGCTCTGAGATGCCCTACACGATGTTCATATTCCTGAGGCAAAGTTCACCTTTGGTTTGGCATTAGCTTTAGTATAAATTTCTATGGAACATCCAGACACATTCATAAAACAGTAGGTCTACTGGGAGAAAGAACATGTACAGTTTAGTTGCACTGAAGTGCTGGAGGGCGTAATCAGTTTGGGCCATGGAGTCCAAATTGAACGGTGTGCTTATAAGCCGCTATGAACTTTTCGGAATGGAAAAACAATCGAATGATTCCCACTCCTATTATCTGTTCCCAAGTTCTCTGAAGGTATTAACATCTATAATGATTACTCGGAGGTGTAGGGCAGTAAGGCTGAGGCACTGGCGGCGTGGCCGTTCAGCGGGGAATAGGGATGGGGATGCAAACTCCACCTCAGGTTCTCTTCATCTGATTGTGTGCTCCGCTCCTCTATTTACGCAGTGCTGCTGCCATGGTAACCCAGAATCGATTGGGCGGTGTTCCATGCATGGCCTCATCCAGGAGTTATTACGGAGTATTGGTTTTTTGTGGGCCATTCTGACACCTTTTAAAATGCACATTAGCCATGGTTTCCACATATCTCGCCTGCCATATGGACTCACCTCAGTGTTAGTTCCACTCCACTTTGAAGGGCAGCGCTGCCGTGGCTTCAGCTCCCCTGCTCCCACTGAGAAAGGGAGTGCACCATCTCAGATAAAACCACACTCACACACACACATACACACACAGCCTCTCAGCTGCTTTGCCTAATGAGTGGGTGGGTGTGCCGAGTTACACCGGTGTAGATATGCAAAATTTGTTTTTTCACCCTCATGAGTGGTAACAGCTAATCAATATTACGGGTTTGCACCGAAGAAAGTGCAATCATGCATAAAGCACACAATGTTATTGATTCAATATAGGTATGATACAAACCTGAACAAATGTATTGGCAAGGCAATTTTCTTTCCACTTTTTCCAGTCTTCTAAATTGAAAAAAGGCAAATATTGCTCCATCTAATAACTAGGTAAATAAAAGCAGCATGTTTATGTTTTTTTGCAAAGTCTATTCTAGTAAGAGTAAATGGCTCTACATCTACATCCAGAGATTTTTTTCCTTTAAGAATGGCCATAGTCTTGATTAAAAGCAGCAATTTATTATTCAGAAATAAAAGAATTTGCTTTGTAAATGAAACATATGTTCAAGTGCACATAATTTATTATTGTCGCACTGGGTATCAGGTAACTAATGGCGGTTTTCCACTGATTGGTACCAGCTTGGTTCGGTTCGACTCTACTCACTTTTTTGCTTTTCCATAACTAAAATCTGGTACCTGGTACCTGGTACCACCTTGGCCGAGGTCCCAAGCGTGCCGAGCCGATACTAAACGATGACGTGTACATATTGGAGGTTGCTGATTGGTGATTCCTATTGTTACATCAGTGTTGTTGACTGAACCCAGACAAGCCGCCCGGCATTTACCTCAGAATACTTTACCTCAGAATACAACTTTCTCTGTCTCAGCAAACAGCCACAAACCAAGGATAAGAAATAAAATCCCTTTGATTTCATTCATGTCATCGATTGTAATGATGTTGTTTATCTCAGATTAGAGCGCTCCGTTTGCGCTGCTTCTCAGAATGTTTGGTCGCTATAGCAACGAGTTGTAGTGGAAAACTTTAAGTCCAAAACAGAGTAGAATCGAACTGAACCGAACCGAGCTGGTACCAGTCAGTGGAAAACCCCCATAAGCCTTCACAAACTGGTGTTATTGAGCGAAAAGACGTGAGGGGAAAACAAAACATTCACTAAGGTAGTATTTATGTTTGTGTGTTTATTTAATAGACTTTACTATTTTGTTGGTGTTCATTTACTATTACTTTTTTGTGGTTTCATTCCAGTTTATATCAAGAGATTGTTAGGCGTAGGCTAGGATGACACCTTTCCAAGAAGTCAGTTCATTACATTTCTGCCTCAGACAATTGTAAGTGTTGTTGCTAAAAACAACGTTAGCATAAGAACTGTTCACTGGAAGCAGCCTGCACTGTTTACATGAATGAGCAGCCGTTCTCAAGCCTAAGCTCAATGTGTTATGCCAAGCATG
Source organism: Brachyalestes nurse (assembly GCA_037974405.1). Lineage (NCBI taxonomy): Eukaryota > Metazoa > Chordata > Actinopteri > Characiformes > Alestidae > Brachyalestes > Brachyalestes nurse. The sequence goes on from JBBPCY010000019.1 coordinate 14,043,034, forward strand.
GGCTAGTGCGGTGTACTGAAACGGTATGAACACATTGAATAACATATCCTGCAGTCCGATCAATGAATCCAAGTGCATGCTACGTCAAAATACTGTCCTGAAGCCACAGGACCAGTTGAAAAGTTTGGTAGAGGAGGAATAAAGGCCAGTACTGTTAACCACCGTGTGAACTCAGCCCCTTATTTCCAGTGAGATGAGACCTTAACAGTGTACATAACGTAAATATGTAAATATGTTTGGGGCAGCTGTGACCACCTGTGTATTCAGTTCTAATGGTTTTGGAATGAGATATTCAACAAGTGTATATGGATATGATGTTTGGGTGTCCATTTACATTTGGTCATGTTGTGTACGTGTAATAAAGTTTGTTTAAATAATATCTCTTCAGACAGAGGAGTGTCACTATCAAATGCAACCCTAAAAGAAACTCACAATGTGAAGACATGTCATACATGCAACTATAGTTCCATCTAAGAAAGACATCATTTAGATAAACTGCTTTAGACTGACAATAGTGTGTTAATATTGTCAGAATGGCTACCAACTTCTAATTATGTCTGTTTGAAGTCCAACCTGCTTTGGCCTTCTTTTATGTTCCAACTACAAATGGTCACATGCATTTTATTGCAAACTAAATATTTGAAGGTTGCTTATGAGACCTTTGAAATTTGGTAGGATTTCTCTTTACCCTCTATTGTGCAACATTCACTGGGGCAGTTGGTATATTTGCTTGGTCAATGGTATCCTAAAAAGCTGAAGTGGTTTCTTTCCAGTGGAAAATCCAGGCTTCTTTTCGCACTTACCAGTCATAACCATTCTAAATTGCACAGACTTAAGAGGAGTTGCCAATTTCCGTTGACCTTTTCAAAAGGCTTTGAAAGAACGTTTAGTCTCACAGTAGGCTATGGGCTCCAAAATCCCTGCCCGTCTGCCTGGTCATTAATACTGAGGTGTGCTGTGACCGGACACTTGTCTCCCCTGTCCCACCTCCAACCGTCACACATTTGAAACAGGGGCAATCTCGGTTAAATTCGAGTTAATTTAGAGGTAGACCCTGACATTGTCAATCTCATATTTTTGCAAATTATGCTCTATTACAAGATTAAATTGTTGCTAAAACAACAGCGAAAGAGTCTGACAATAATTTAGATTTAACTGTAATCTCAAAATGAGAAAATGAGAAAAATCTCATGAATCACAATTGGAAAATAAGAATAGACCCAGCATCCAGATCTACCTTAGGGTGGTGATTTGTGAATGTGGGCTCTAATCTAAAAGTGCAGCCTTAGTGCTGTTTAAAACAGGAGCATGTATTGGTGAATTTTATAGTTTACACTGTGTCCTAAATCATGTCAGCCAGTCTGTACTATCTTAATGAAGATGTGGATGTAGTTTGAAAAGATTGGGAGGAGAGATGAGAAGGGATTTATTTTTGCCCAAACATTGTGGGCTAATTGGCCGACTCTAGTGTTTTTAATATTAGCCTCACAGCTGCTGTTCCTAACAAACAAAAGAGCAAAATATGTACACCAAACATGCCTTTGCTGAAATACTATAGCTAAGGTAGATGGACAATTACGCAAATTAGATTTTATGTAGTTAATATTGATGAAATCTTGCATTATATTCACCGTGTACTACTTCAGGGGCACTTATTCTTTATCACATGCACGGATATAGGAAAATTAAAGATACCAGATTATTGGTACGTGTTGAGTAATCTGATTACTGGGATAAAATCCAAGTGTCTGCATCAGATTTCTTGTATGCCATTCACACAATCTAGGAACCGTCAAAATCAGATAATGACTGTTTTGTTAATGGACATGTAAACACAAATGATCCCAGTTCCCAGGAACTTTCACACATCTGAAACAGGTGTTTCTGTTCCATATTTGGACTATCATGTATGGTGGGCAACTTGATTACCAGCTAAACTGTCAACACACGTGTGAATACAGTGTTTTAAACACAGCTCAAATGTATCAGATTGGCTCGTTAATGGTATTATTTTTCACAACGCAGGAGGTGTTTTTGCAGTTTTGACAATGGTTTTTAACAGACTGGTGAGAGTGGGAAAGAAAATTTGCAACATTTCAGCAAAGTCCTGGCACAGCATCTACTGTTTGAGGACTTGGGGGGAACTATTAGTAATTACATCTGTCTGCATTTGTTAATTACAGGAACTGCTTAATGCTGCGACCATAATGGAATTTATATGGTGGAGTGTGTTAGCACAACCAAAAGTTGCAAACCGAGACAATTAACTGAACCAAGAAAATCCACCCAAAAGACCTCGGCCAGTAAATTCATTATGTATGTATTAAAATGGCACAATCCATATGAATATATAAATGAATAATGTATGAGAGCTCTTCAGCTGTGGGCTATGTAATGGTAAGAGCCAATAACATCTGTGACTGCTGCAAGAGTCTAAACCCACTTCAAATATCAAACAAGTTAATGTTTATTCAGGAGTGATGAAGGGGTTCCGGATAGGAAGACCTGTCTGAAACTTGTAAACACTCATATCAAAACAAAAGAGGGCCTGGAGGTGTATGCATTCAGAAAACATGCCAGAAAAGATATTTACTATTACATGGTAACTCACACAGTACACTTTTATTAATGAGCCTGTACTCCACCTTATCAGGGCATGTTGTAGGTTCAGCCAGTATCAAGTGTGTAAAAAAGCTATACTTCATTTCAGTTTTGAAATGACAGGCCAGATGCTCTTTCTTAAAGGTTAGCATTACATCTACGATTACAGTTATGATATGACTACGGTTAAGCTTAGGAGACACACCACAAGGATGTGGTTATGTATCATTACTGTCAATACCATATCTCCTGTTTTATTTTCTAAGAAGCTGAGGCATGTTCCCATTTATATATACCATGTCCATCACAAACAATGGCACCTCTTGAACATGAGCTAAGCAGACAGTACAAACATTCATTTATTTTAATCCTTTTATCTGTCCTTCTAATCTTACATTATTAAGAAAAATCCGATATTTATTTGAAATACAATGAAAAAAAATCTTATTTTGTTGTACTTTAAATGAAGAATTTTCTTAATGTTTTGAATGAAACATCAAAAGGGGTACCAGAAATGCTTTGACAGAGTGGTTTGCCAGGGGTGCCAGTGTGAAAAGTTTCTGTTATATTGGGGTATAGGTGACACAGGCCAAGTTCAAAGTAACAGTGTTGTTCATAAACATTACATTTTACATGTCTGAAAAGGCCCATATCATAAAAATGATGTGAGAAATATTTGAGAGGCAGGAATTACAGCTGGGATAACATGACGAGATTTTGGGGTCAGTGTTTCAAGTGTTTAAAACTGTAATTAGACCTCTGTTACAACAAAAGCGTGACAGAGGGAGGCCTTCTCTTTCATCTCTTATAGTAAGCACCACTAGACGCTTTTATCGCTTGTCATGGTTTATATGTATAACCTTACATCGTATAAAAATGTATACATGTATACGTATGTGTGCGTGTGTGTGTGTTTCTCAGAACTATACCAAAAGATAATGTACACAGACAAAAGAGCAAACAGGCGTGTTTTTTTCCCAGATCAAATGGCATTCATTTTTGTTTGAACACTTGATTCGATTTGTATTTAGGTACAATATACAAGGCAAACAGTTCTAATGATACATGTAAAAAAATATATGTCATTTTACAATATACATACAGTACCATGTGACAAACAATGATGGTGAGAGAGTACAACATAAATGTACATCATAAGACATTCTCTTCACTTAAAGACCTATGCAGTACGCTGACTGAGGTGTAAGCTGTCATAAAGGTAGTATTTGTACCTAGTATATCAAATTACAAACCGAGTACAGTACAACGCCGCTCGAGTTCAAAGCAGAAATTTTGGAAAAAAGGAGCAAACCCACCCCCAAAAAAAAAAAAAAAAAAAAAAAATACAGACTAAATCACAATGCAATATTTCTTCCCTGGTTCATGCACTGCTGAATGATGCTGAGTGTTTTTATGTGTTTCATTATGAAGCCAACAAAAACCTTCCAGTAATCACAAAATATCTATTTGAAGCCCAACCTGGCAATTCCTCAGGTATCTCTCTGAAACAGGACCTGTGCTTTACTTCTGAAGAAAAAAGAAAGAAATATATAAAACACTTTGTTTTGTGATAATAACATGCCACATACCTACACTGAAGATGCATTCATCCAGAAAAAACCACAACATATTTACCTCACATGGTCAAGAAATTAGCAATTTGATTTTCACATCTGGGTTAAGACATGGATGGGGGGGCTTTCCCCTAATACTATAGGATGCTTAGTTTTCAGCAGAACAGCAATACTTAAATATAACTGTAAACATTTATCTTGTTATTGCATTGTTAATTTGTCATATTATTTTATTCTACATAGGGACAGCTAATTTTACTGAATCTAGAGGAGACCAGGTCAGTGAGGGGCTGAATCTGAGAGTTAGATAACTACCCTAGGGTGCTAGTTGCTGGTGTAACTTTGGAGGCAGAGAGAGAGAGAGCGAGAGAGAGAGACAGACAGACAGACAAACAAAATCCAATTTACTTGGGCAAAATTGTGCTGAGGCAAAAGAGGGCCAAAAAGAAAGAGAGTAAGGGAGAACAGGTCCACCTCATTCGTCACTGTACCGTTCAATCACTACCCTTCAGAAGATGGGTGAATAGAAACACTGTGTTGTGGTCCATGCTTCTGAAGGAACACACTGACAAATTACACACTGCAATCTCAAAACACTAGTCTAAAGGTGACCCTCCAGGCCCAAGGTTGATTGAATAAATGACATTTCAGCTACCACTCGAGGGGGAGACAATATGAAGTGCTGTCGACTAAATTCATGCCACAATACATTGTATATTCAATGCTATATTGACCATGTGCTTGCGGACGGGAAGGTATGATAAGGAAATGGTTCCCAAAAAGGTGTGTGTGTGTGGGGGTAACAGATGAACACATCAAATAACAAATAACTTCACTTGGAGATGTTTACAATTCATGAAGCACCAGCTTCAGCATATCATGAGCATGAAACTGGACCTCCCAAGGCTATGGTTCACAATTCCACTGCCAAGCAATAAAACCTGGACAGTTAGGCTACTGAGGTTTTCAGCTGAAGAGATACAGAATAAGCAGAGGAGAAAAAAAAAACGGAAAGCCAACAAGAATTCAAAAGTGTTCTCATTCATGAAGAGTTTCTGTCGTCAGAAAAATATGAATCTTAGAGTTCCGTATGTACTTTATATACTTAAAGTGAAGCGAAACCAAAGAAGTCTCTGATATAAAAAAGGAATAAATAATCTAATAAATAGAAAACTAAATAAATAAATAAATAAATAAACAAAGCAAACTGGACATATTGATTGTTGTGCCTTTGTGTGATGATTATTATAGAGACCGAAGGACAGGAGTTCTCACTGACTTGGAGGTTGTGTAGTCCACAGGCTTATGCTTCTGATGATCAGCCATTCCTTCTGGCTGGCAGTTACCACAATACGAACACACTCTATATCGAACGATATCTTATGATCCACATCCTGAACCTCAATGTTCCCATTTTTAAACTCTCCTAACGTGATGTAGGAGGAGCACTGCCTTCCTTTCTTTGTTCCTACCAGCTTCTCGCCGACTTCTAAAGCTCCATGATGCAATATATCGTTCTGTCGGTCATCTGTTCCAGTGGTGATCTTTATCTTGCTGATTTTCGTGGCCTTGTTGAAAACTATGACGTAGAAGTCTCCTGTGGAAGGAGCTTTACCCCAGAAGTATTCGTCCACACTACTGTAAGCTTTGGCAGCATCATAGCTCTCAAACACGTTTATGTTCGTGTACAGAGTGGCAGGTGGGTTGTCCGGGATATCAAGCGAGTCCTCCTCAAAGTCGTCATCTTTCAATTTATTCTCAGCCCCCTTGTATGAGGAGTAGTAGCCCATGTGCTGGAAAAGGGATGGCTTGAAGCGGATCACGTCCTTCTGGGCCAGCAGACCTCGGAAATGGATCAGGAGCCAATCACACGGCATTTCCTGATAGAACATGAGGAGGAAGTGTGCAAGTCTGGGAAGATCTCGAGAGTGGTAGAGCTTCCCAATGTAGCCCAGCTTAGAGAACTCCAATGTTACCCAGTATGAGCCTTCTCTGGATGTGACCACCTTCTTGAGGGCAGTGAGGAAGTTCCGCGAGCATCGTACGTCATCCTCCAGCATCATGTAGAAGTCAGAGAGGTTGGTGCAGAAGTTAAGGAGGAAAGCATAGTCTACATTCTGCTTGGAGCGGAATCGAACCCGGTCCTCAGGGTCATTGTAGTTTCTCTTGAGACCATCAAGAGATGGGTAATACTCCTCGGGTGCGTGGATGACCAGTAGACGCCCTGCGATGATATGATGCCCAAATTTTCTGGAGATCTCCTGAACCAGGCCTTCACACCAGGCTAGGTCAAAGTCTGCCAGATGGACCACTACTACAATCTCTTTGAGTTCCTCATAGCTGGACTGGTCAAAAATGGATTTTATGGTCTCCAAAAGGTAATTTCCACGTTTTCTTTTTACTGACGACAATCCAATAGTTAGATACTCTGTTAAACAAAGACAAAAATAGGGATACATAAACACTTAATCTACATATATTCATAAAACATTTATTAGTATGGGCTACATATCTAGGAGCTGGTTTCCCAGACATAGATTAAGTCTAGTCTTGGAGGATCCGTCAGATGAGAATTCCCACTGGAAATTCTTTTTAGGGTCTGTTTTTCTTCTACTGTTATTTTTTCCTAAACTACATCCGTAAATATTTATTGCCATGCATGTTACGTTAATCACTGTAATAAAATAATAGAAATAAAATATAATAATACTTTTTCGAGGCAAAGGTGTTCCAGCTAAGTAGCGATAGGTCACATTAATGGTTCCAGAGAAATTGGTGATGTCTTTGAAGGTGTGCACATATCGCTCAGAGTTTAACGGGTGTATTGAGGCCTCCCTCAACTGCCGTTTATCCTCCTCCTGAAACAGACAGGCACAGTGTTACATACACATATTAAAACAAGTGGATGAAATATTCCTCTGTAATTTATTACAATAAATGGCTGATTTAAATTTTTAATGAAGCACTATGACATAATCTTGTGTCACTTGTCTGCACATATACTGTAGTCATCTTTTCTGCACAGTGATCAGATATGAAAGCAGGTGCACCATTAGGATAATGAAAAGGCGACCAAGGCCTTTGTATGTTTTTTTCCTGTTATGGGTTTTTCTCTAGATAAACTCATGGCTGAGTTTGATAAATAGCTTTCTTAACTAGAACATGAATTCTTAAACAGCAGGCTACTCCCAGTGTGTGTAGCTGATTGCTCAGTTACTCTGTTTACAGAATAAATGATTACTATCCAGATTATGGATTCTGTTTTAGAAACTGCTTGTTTATTTGCAGCAGAGTCCATGCTTACTTTTATACAGCCAGACTACGAGGCTAAAGGATAGATTCCTTAGAATGATAACAGACCCTTCTCTGATCCCAAATAAACACACAGCCAGGCATTTGCCAGTTGAAACATTTAAATCACTTATACACATCTGTGGGATAAATGAGATCAATGAGAGATCTGCTAGGTAAAGGAAAACATATTGTAAATACTCTAATATGTTCAAGATATGAAAGAAATTAGCCTATATACTAACTTATAACGGCTCAGAAAACTCAAGAAGCCCAGTTTGTCAGAAGTTGTGCTCTATTAAATAATTCAATAAACAAATACACATGACATGGTATGATCACAAAGTTTTGATCATAAACTTGGCTTCATAAATATTAAATGAGTTTCTTGCATTTGGACCGCATCATGAAAATTTAAATACGGTACATTTGGAGCTCTGGTAATTACACACATCAACAATATGCATATTTTCACACTAACTGTATACCTTAGAAATGTGGGTTACATATAAAGGAATTTCACAACATATATGTAGGCATTAAATAACACATTAAAATGCAATATTAATATCAAATTAAAATGCAAAAGTATTTAGAGCTTAGCATATGAACAGCTAATGTCAGTATTCCTAAGACGACGTGTATTACAGACGACAATGTATAAAAACAGACACCAGTTTATGAAACAGATCTATGACCTAAACGAAGCTAAAGAAATAAAATAAAATAAGAATAATACTCTCATTATACTTTGATCACTAGTCTTGAAGGTATAAATTCAAACAAAAATGAAATGTATACATACAAATGAACAAATAAACAAAAACTAAGCATTTCTTCTTACCATGCCCAAACATTGTAAGATAAACATCGTCTTGCCAATAAAGACATAATTTGCACATAAATGCTCAATCATTGCTTTTTAAATGTTATTCATTTAAGTCTTATAAAGGCTCTGTGTATGCAGCCTTCATAAAAGAAGACTTGCTGACTACACTACAGAAATCAGGTTGGCGCAAATGCAAGCATATCTGATAGCTGAGGGGTCTTGACAGTCTTCTTGTACTCCACATCAATGGCAGAAATGCTTCTGAACACAACACAGATACATCCAAGTCTGAGCCACATCAGTGGATTTTCACACATTTCATATTTATAGATGAATAAAAACCTCTCTGAGCTCAAACAAAATTGCTGCAGGTTACTGGATCCACTTTCTTTCCATCTGCTTGCCTCAGTTATTTAACAAAACCACCTGATGAAAAAGATGGAAATTTGTACGACCCTTGCAGAGTTCTATATAATAGATACACAGTGAGAGCAGGTTATAAAAGTCTTCTTTTTGGCTATGCTCTGAATAGACCTGAACTGTCAATGAAGTTTAAAAAAATATATATGAGTACTGACCAGTACATAGCCATCCTCCATGTAGAGGTTCATGAAGAGGAGAAAGGTGATAAGAACCACCAGAAAGGGAATGGTGGAGCGCTTCCGGAAACACCTCATTTTATCCAGGTACTTCAACAGAAGCCTCATGATGGGGTTGCAGCTGCTCAAATCTGCAAGTAGAGAAACACAGAGACAGAGACGCATTAGAGCTGCTGATGACCAGATCAAGTTTTCAGACTGGGAAACAAGCCAATCAGTCATGAGATGAGGTTTAGCTCTTTGATGTGGTTCTACAGGCAAATCTTCAAAGAACCCACAGACTCAAAAAGCATCTTTACAGAAAACTGCTCTTCATTTATAAGTCATGGTACTGGCTGTAAAGTCAACCTGAACAAAGCGGCCATGTCCTACATCTCTATGTTCAGTAGTTAACCTCACGCCATTCCCAATATCACGATCAGTGCTTTACACACTGCGCTAACCGGGTATTCAAAGGCATTAGCAAACTCAACACTATATGAAAGTCCAGGCGCAAATTGCTAAGCATAATGCTGCACACCCCAGACAAGAAAACCATTTCCATCCATCTAGGCAGGGTACAAATTGAAAAATAGCTTTATGAGCCCAGATAGGATGAAGCGTGTGCTTATTCCACAGCATCATGAGGCCATTTCAATCTCAGCAGCGTTCATCACGAGAAAAGTGGACGTAACAGTTATCATCTTTGTGTCTGAAAAAAAAAAGAAAAAACCTACAGAGCTCTGTTATGCGCATCAAGTAGACACGGGGTGTTCTTTTCGACCTCAAATTACACAGAGTAAAGCCAGGAATAGAGATAAAATGAGAGTGTTTTTGAAGTCTCTTGTGTAAGCATCAGCGTGGCCTTTTCTACAACTTCTGCTAACCACCAGGGATCACTAATAGAATACAAAATACCTGCACGCTAGATTCCATGGCCAGATATGTATCGATCTGGCTGACCGCCAGTCTGCTTCATCAGGGAGAGGGGCAGTCAATTGCTACCTGAGCTAAGAGCAGTTAACAGATTCAGACTAAACATTTGGGCCTTTTAATACCTTCATAAATACCCAAAATGACCAAGACAACTGAGAATTTGTTGTTTTTTTTATTAATAAAGTAACAGGAATTCTCACACATTGGCCATTTTGTCTTGGTCTTTTTCTGTCTGAAATTAGGTAAACCTTTGACAAAGCAGCAGCAGTTGCAATGGCCATATTTTTGGTGGTGCTTTTATGCCACGCTTTGCTCCAACTGCATAGTTTTGCAAGGATGGTTTGAGTGAAAGATTAAATATTTATAAGATCACTTGGTGTACGAGTACAGGAGACGAGACATTATGTCATCTGTTACCAAAGCGAATGCACGGTGGTAAGATAACTGTCGCTGAAGGATGACATACAATACGCTTGATATGACAATAATGCACCCTAATTTTGCTAAAAGATCTAACCAGATGATTTTATGCCATGGTATGGTCTGGATATCTTGTTTTTTTCCATATTTCTGTACCTTTCTTCATTCCTGAAATACAAAATTGACTTCCTTTGCACTCGCACTTTAGCAAAAGTGCTAAAACCATTCAGAATAGGCCAAATATAAAAGCTCCACAGACATTCCAGTGCTAAATGTTTGGAAGACCTCCATAACACTTAGTGCCTGAACAGCATGGTGACATTCTGGAGTACTATGCTCCTGAACATTTCTCTTCTTTCCCTGCACCAATTGAGTGATTGTTAATAAACAGCAAAAAATATAATCTACCTCAGAGAAAAATCACTTTGCCAGACTAGTGGAGGTTTACTGTACAATTACACAAGTGGATGGTTTTTAAATTTTCTACTTCATGCTGTTTTGCGTTTGACGCAGTGCTGAGTTTATGTCATGATAATGCAGATTAATGGTAAGTTGGACTCTTTTCTGCTTTCCAGGCTGGTAAAGGTGCACCGGCCTCCACGGGGGGAGGTCACAGCTGAGGAACCTGCTTCACACTTTACTGCTGATGCGGTGAGAGGAACTGGGGCAAGACACCACACACACAGCTGAAGGTGCCTCCTCACACAATAAGACTGCATACACAGCATCGACCCAGTAACACAGCGCAACAAACTCCTGAATAACACACAGATCCGTCAAACAGAAGTGTGTGAACCTGAAAGAGAGCACCTCTTACTCCGACCATGCCTGAGCAAGGCAGGAGCGTTACAGGAATGTATTCTTGAAAGCCAGAGATGTTTTGCAGTCAGATAAGAATGTAAAAAAATGCAGTAAGAAATAGAACCTATATAGAGGCATATCTGATCAAAAAGTAATAGCTTAGCTGTTCATAGATTGTTCATAGATTGTTTTTGACATTATTTATAGCTAGATAGATAGATAGATAGATAGATAAATAGATAGACAGATAGATTGATTGATTGATAGATAAATCTTTATTGCCATTGTACAGGCTCCTATACAACAAAATTACACTCGCTACGTCTGAGGTGCTAATTTCGTTGTATAGGAGCCTGTATGACAATAAAGATGATCTATCATCAATCTATAAATGATGTCAAAAACAAACAATGAACAGCTAAGCTATGAATATATATATATATATATACACAGTATATTGGACATTATTTATCATATGGTGTTTTCTGTGATTAGATCTGGAAATTAGATCTGGAATTCCATGCAAATTGCTCTGCTAACTAATCCTAAAAGGAAAAACATTGCTCCAGAATTTTAATATGTGTTTTCAAATGCCTTGGGAAAAAAAAAATCGTTTGAAATCTCAGTCCCCTGCTTATGCTTTCCCACCTGCTTAGATCTCGTTGTAAAATGTCCAAACACATTAGACATGCCCTCTGGCTGACTGCAAAAAGACCATTAGAAATGTATTAAGCGGAGCTGATATCACCCTCTTTATCCTGTGCAGGTAGAGCTGAACTCCACTTGACCGGTTGGCGTTATGCACACAAAGGCAGTAATTTTGACCAATCAAATCCTCAAAGATGGATGAAAAACAAGTTTATTATACCCACATCTGCCCCCCTGACACAAGCCTTTGATTTTTTTCAGTAGGAAAAGCACAGATAAGGCTCTTTAGCTTATGCTAATGACTGATCGTTCCTGACGGGGGCATATTCAGCCAAAGAGCCACAATTATGGGCAGTTTCCCAGCATCTACTAAAGATCTCCCTCCTGAAGAGGTATGTTCTGAGGGTGTGCTGATGATCTACGACTATTTCTAACATCCTACTACTCTGAAAAACACCTTACCCATGGAAACAATGCTGCAGTGACAAATGAACCTGCGCCATTACAGAATAAGGCTACTACTTTGGAGGGAGTTCGTTTCATAAGAATACAGTAAATCTTCATGATCTCTCTGTATATTGGATCATGCATCATGCTCTGTACGCTAATGTGCCCAGGCAATGAATCTGAGATGCCAGAACTCGTTTACAGCAGCTTTCAACTGCATTTCTTTTAGTTATAGGCATGAGAATGAATGATTAATTTGCCATCTGTCTCCATGCCATTATAACCAGGACCTGTCTTGATCATCATATTTGGCTGATAATATCAACTGATATCATGTTGTTATCATGAACAACAATAAATCTCCAACTTGTGATAAGAAGTGTCTTAATGTAATAATATAAATAGACAATGCTTACATGGATGAATGGACTTAAGCCTGTCTTTACAGAAAACCTGGTCTGCAACCAATTGTTCACCTTTATCAGTACAGGCTGAATTATAAATATCATTATGTTTTAAAAAATGCATCTAAATCTAATCTCTCTCTCTCTCTCTCTCTCTCTCTCTCTCTCTCTCTCTATATATATATATATATATATATATATATATAGAGAGAGAGAGAGAGAGAGATGACTGGTTGTTCATATCAGTCATTAAAGCCCTGTTTAAATGAAAAACTCAATTATTTAAAATCCTAATTAAATTATATTGGCCTATTTATTGCTTATCATAATTTGCATTGGTCTGCATTGGTCAGGAAGGCTATTACTCCTGAGTGGTGCAGTTAAATGTGTACCATACTGTCCTGACAGTGCAGTACAACGAGGATTGTTCTGGTAAGATGACCACACCAGATGTTTCAAATGCTTGTGAGATCACATAATTAATTCATTAATTTTCTTTTCTCACTCTGGGTCAGTATTGGGGGGAGCGTGTGTTGGAATACATCCAGGCGTTCATAGGAAAGGTGGACAAACAGCCTGGACAGGTCACCAGTCTATCACAGAGACTGAAAATGTAATTGAAAACTTGGCTCTGCCATCATGAGGTAACATACCATTTCTTGTATGTTAGAAACATTTACAGTTTCGTCATCGGCGGACAGTTTGTCCTTTGTGGCAGCTATCATTACAATTCAAGACATACAGCACAATAACAAGTTCTTTTTTTCCTCACAGGTTGGTGAATGGGTTAAATACAGAGAAAGGATTTCACATTGTTCACAAACTTTCTGATAATATAGCAACGCTGTGCCACACATTTTCTCTTAAATCTAGAACGCATCAAGAAATCACGCGTCAGCAAAAAAAACCCCAAAAAAGGCTATTAATTGGGACGCATAGGTGTACTCGCCTTAATACACAAACCTGGATAGAAGAAGGGAAAAAAGCCATTTTGGCTGGAAAAGAAACAGATTAATAAAGCTGGCAGCAGAAAGCAATTCTCCAACATTTGATCTTGTTATCTGTTTTACATTATTTCCCCTGGGTGTGCTGCACCTCGCTGATACACAGCTCTGCACAAATAATCAATTAAGCTTGCAGATTCTCCAGCGTTCTGCACTCGCTTTGTGTCACAGCTTCAGCCACTTAAATAGGTTTTTCTTCTCAACAAAAGGGCTGAAAAATGGAGGAGAAAAAAAAAAATACTGGAAGCTACAAACGATAAAAGAGTTGACAAATACAAAGTAACAGGAATTGCTCCCATTCGAATGAAAAAAAAATAATTTTGTTAATTAAAAGTAATGTTAATAAATTGCATTTTGGGTTGTTCATAAATGTCTGCCATAGTCTTTACAGAGAATAAAAATAACTCAGTAAAAAAAAAGCGCAGTCTTTGCTATAATACAGGGAGGACGTGAAAGTGGTGTTTTTGTTCTTCCTGTTCATTGTGGGTGCAACTAAAAGGCTGTAATTTGTGATTAATGTAATAGGCTGCGCTCATATAAAGGCGCTGATTGATCATTCGCAATTGCCCGAGGTAGCGGCTAACAATACCATTCATTATTAATGGTGTAAAATGGTCAAATGGAACAGCAATCAAATAAAGCATTCTTCTCTGCCTCCTCCTGTTCACCCGTTAAAGGAATAGTTCAGTCAAATATCTAGTTTAAACAATTTTCATCTTAATTCAGACAAGGACTTTAATGGCATTCAAATACAGAGACGTTAAAATTTTCATTGGGAATTTGTGCCCATTCATTCTTTAGAGCATTTATGAAGTCAGGCACTGATGTTGAATGAGAACGTCTGCGTTCCAGTTCATCCCAAAGGTGCTGGACGGGGTTGAGGTCAGGGCTCTGTGTGGGCCAGTCAGGTTCTTCCACACTGAACTCCTCCAGCCATGTCTTTATGGAGCTTGCTTTGTGCACTGGGGCACAGTCATACTGGAATGGAAAAGGTTCTTCCCCAAACTGTGTCCACAATGTTGGAAGCATGGCGTTGTCCAAAATGTCTTGGTATACAGAAGCACTAAGATTGTCCTTAACTGGAAGTAAGGGATCACCTGAAGTCAATAATTAAGTGGTGTGTCCCAATACTTTTGTCCATATAGTGTATTTGAGGTCCAATTGTTGTTTCTTTACTTTGGAACCGCACCTGCAAGGAAAGCATCACTGCCAAACAATAGACAAAATATATCTGTACAAAATATTTCTAGCTCTTCATTGAGGTGGCCAGACCTGTCAGTATGACAATATGACTGTCAGCTATAAAAATGAACAAAACATTATACCTACAAGCAGGCATTTCAGAACACCAGGGCTGGTATTTACAAAGTAGTTGTAAATTAGATAACTGAGTCCTAAACCACATGCACAAGTCTAATTTAATGAAGACCTGAAAGCGCTATAAGCAGGTCAACAAAAGTTTTTTTTTGGAAACAATTTTAAGATAAGATAAGATAAACCTTTATTAGTCCCACAAGTGGGAAATTTGCTTCATCATGGCAGAAAGTGGACAGTACAGTTAGGAACAGCAGAAATTAAGATAACAATAGAATAGAATAGTATAAAATAGAATAAAATAGAATCAAGATAAAAATAAATCCTCTTGATAACGCGGAAACTGCAAATATCCTCTGCCTTTTTTTGCTTTTTTGTGGCAATAAATGTATTTTTTCTGGATGTTTTCACACAAGGGGAGCCGTTCACCTTTGTCCCGCGACCTTCTGAGTTGCATATCCCGGCAGGCACTCAGATACTTTAAACTCCACAGTTAAGTAGATATTCAGGAGACCTTTCCAACGAGCCCTCATTTGTATTTTTAACCCGAGTAGATCAGGTTTTATTCTCGGAAAACCCGGTGTCCCAATACTTTTGTCACGCAACCTTCTGAGTTGCATTTCTCGGCGGAGAATTTAAATTAAAAGACGGGTTTACCTTGAAAAGAGGCGAATACAGGTTTACCTTTACATTTTCTTTAAGGGTAATGCATTAAACTGAGTTTTAAATGAAATTAAAGTGTTGTGGGAGCATGTTTGGGGGCATATTTACCAAAACACAACAACGCGTTTTTTCCACTATATGCGGGTGGTCTTGGAATGTAACCCCCGCGAAAACCGAGGGATTACTGTATTCAGATTTGTGATGTCACAAAAAACAATGTATTTGCTTATATCTGCCTATTCGGGCCTACAGCAGCTATGAACCATGCCTATTTGTGCTGAAGTTGTAGTGAGTATTTCAGGCCAGACTATCATTTTCAATGAGGCAGAACAGAGCTCATGCACATTAACGGCATGTTAAGGGAATCTGGAAAGTCTGTGTAAAATGAAAAACTGTGTAAAATGAAATAAATAAAAAATTAAATGACTGTTTCTGGTACATAAAACCAAATAATAATATTATACAAATAAAATACAATAGAATTATAAAAAGATAAGATATATATTTAAACTTAATCTTAAAGACAACCTTTCACTTGGTGAGCTGAAGCCTCTTCATGTTTCTGGCAGGCATCTATCTTCTTGGAGCACTGTTCCCTAACGCAGTCTGTTAGTAGAGACATGGGTTAAGCAAACTAAACACAAAACATGAATGAACTTTTAATAAAATGTGCAACACACCCTCAGGCCTGTGGATTGATCTGCACATGGTACTCTGTATGTGTACTTAACATGTTTCTCTTTGGTCTCTTTTGCTGCATTAGGCTGGGCTCACAAAAGGCAATCATTTTGTGAGGGGTAGGGGACCGTGAACTGCTGGCCATCAAGTGGGCTTTGGAGAAATGTCATCACTCGGCCTTCCTGGTATAGACGGACCACCAAAACCTGCTCACTATTCAACAGGTGAAACAGTTGAATCCAAGGCAAGCTAGTTAGTTTGAACATTTTAACTTTCAATTATCACACCGTCCCAGGACCAAAAACACTAAAGACGATGCTCTCACATGGCAGCACAGCAAGGAAAACCATTGGCCAGACCCCAAACTGGAGAAGATCCTGACTCCTCTCCGCTAGGAGCTACAGCCTTCCACTGGTGATCTCTAACCCCTGTCGGTAGCTCAACATCCCTAGACGCATATTTTTGTGGTCTTTGTTGCCAGGTTGCCCATTTCCAAGGGAAAAGACATCACATTATCGATAGGTTTTCCAAGGCCATCCACCTGGTTGCCCTGTCTGGTCTCCCTTCCGCCAAAACCATGGCCAAATTCCTGCTACACCATGTGGTACATTTTCATGGTTTCCCCCAGGCCATTTTCACTGATTGGGGACAACTGTTTGTGGCATGATTTTGGAAGGCATTCTGTCTGCTGATCAGCTCTGGATAAGAGCGTCTGCTAAATGCTGTAAATGTAAACTACCAGCCTCTCCTCTGGGTATCACCTTCAAACCAATAGTCAGGCAAAAAGGGCCAACTGGCAACTTGGACAGTTCCTCTGGTGCTTTGCATCAGATCATGCATGCTCCTGGCCTTGCTATCTCCTGTCCCATAACCTCAAACCACTGGTCTCAATCCCTTTGAAATCTTTAAGGGTTACCAACTCACTTATTTTCCCAATGGTCTGGTGAAGTTTCCAACCAGCGTACTCGGCAACAACACACCAGACTGGCTATCTCTATTAAATTGGGGACATTATTTGGCTATCCATCCAGCACCTCAGCCTTCATACTTCATTCAGTCCAAGAAACTCACCCCCTTGTACACTGGTCCTTATAAGATCACTCAACGAACTCCCCTCTTCTCTCCGTGTCCCTCCAGTCTTCCACACCTCCTGGCTCAAACCTGTTGTCTATTCCCTGATGCCTCCTCTGACTCCTGCCCTTCCATACGCGGTTCTAGACGTGGGCCAGGGCCCCTGTACAATTGCTCCTGGCCCCTGCACTGAACATCAACTGAACGTTATATGTGCCCCCCTGAAAACACACTGGTCCCACCTCAGTCCCCCTGGTAATTTTGGTCTAGAACCGCCACAGTGTTCTTGACTATCCTTGTATGTTGTCAGTTGTATCCTGGAATCGCATCGGATGGGATAAGGTGCCATGTGGTGCTGGCCTTGGGGGGTGGATCCTGTTATGTGCACAGGTCAGATGCAGGTGCATAAGTCAGGTGACCTGAACTACATCAGTCCAATGGATCAGGTGACTGCTACACCATGTGGTACATTTTCATGGTTTCCCCCAGGACATTTTCACTGATTGGGGACAACTGTTTGTGGCATGATTTTGGAAGGCATTCTGTCTGCTGATCAGCTCTGGATAAGAGCGTCTGCTAAATGCTGTAAATGTAAACTACCAGCCTCTCCTCTGGGTATCACCTTCAAACCAATAGTCAGGCAAAAAGGGCCAACTGGCAACTTGGACAGTTCCTCTGGTGCTTTGCATCAGATCATGCATGCTCCTGGCCTTGCTATCTCCTGTCCCATAAACTCACTTGACATGTTTAAGAATAACAAAGATCTTACCAGCTATTTCCCCAAAGAGTATTGGGAACTTTATGTCCCCCAGAACCGGAACCATCACTAAAGAGGAAGAGAGATAAAAAAAAAGTGTGAGATCAGAATAACCAAATGATCGTTTAACCACTTTGGTTACTTTTATACTGGTAATTTAATTATAAACTTGTTCCTTTGTTGTCTGGACTTACATCTCATAAATATTATGAAAGAGCTTGGGCCACTTCACAGGTCTTAGGATGATGGAAATACTGTGGAAAGGCTACCAGATCACACTGGAGGCAAATTTCAATCCAGTCCCATCAAAAGAGCTTTGGAACACAACTGAGTCATGCATACAGTCCCCATTTGCATGTGCAGTCAAGGAAGCCTCAATACTATTTTGGCTTTCAAATGGGCCTCTATGTGCACTTTTGTGGGCCTTCAGCAGGTGTGGACTGGGACAAATAATCGGCACCGGCATTTTAAGCCAGGCTGTCTTTCCCGAAGGGGTGCCGGGGGGCGGGGTGTTGGGTTGTGCTGCTGAAGGGATTCCGCTCCGGGGCCCCTCTCGCTGTCGTTCAGTGTGGGGGGATAGGGGGGGTGTTAGGGGTGCTGACGGGATTCTGCGCCGGCCCAAAATTAGCAGTCAAGCACTGGCCTTCAATAAGAGCTGTATTGACTCCGCAACAGCCTTTGGGATGCAATATACCTGCAGTTAGTATGTGTCTGTGCACAGCAGCTACATGAGCAGCACTGACTACACACTCATCTGCGTGCCTTTTGTTTGTCTGGTGGATTAAAGCTTATGTCCACTAAGGGTTAGGTAAAGGCTGAAACATCCCCTGGAAGAACAGGAATACTTCACAAGATCAGCAAAGAACATGATAACAGATGAGGAGGCCACATTAGTGTTCATGTTGAGAAGCAGAAGTCAGAAGTGGCTGTTATCATGGTTTGTTCCAATAACATCCCGGTAGCAACATTCATAAAGTGTTTGAACTATCTGATGCCAATCTCTTGTATGTCTTGGTTGTAAAATGTGTTCACCATCAGACAAAAATCAAACAGGTTCTTTCCTTTGTTACTTTTGTTTTCATTTGATGATGCCAAGAGCGAGCACTGTTCCGAGACAACTTTCATTTTCACTTTACTGTACAAAGCCCCACAAGTTACAACAAACAGGATCATATTAGATTTGGAGGTGCATTTATGCAAATATGTAATAGTCAAATCTTTTACCAAAGAGCAAAAGCAGAACGGCAGTCTGAGTGTTACACATCCTGATGGTCAGCTTACAGTCAACTGAAGAAAAAAAAAAAAACAGAGAGACAAGCCATTTTTCATTCTCTCCCATTATTTTCTCATTTAATCATATGTATATTTATGTTCAGTCATAAACCATAGTAATGAGCCATTCTTCAATCTTTCATTATATATCTTTATTTATACTTATTTTGTAAATCGCAGGTTATAAAAGAGCTATCACATAAAGAGGGTGAAGTAGAATATAACTGGAGTGGTGTAACTCTATAAGAAGACTGAGAGAAACATGTAACCTTCAACAGGTAGCATTATGTAGCCAACAATGGATAAATGTCTAAATTACTGTACAAAACACACACAAACACACAGAGAAAGAGAGAGAGTCATACCTTTGTAAAACTGATCATAGCACTCTGTGCTAGCTTTATGATCTAGTGGACCTGTCCACACTTTCATCTTTGAGCCTTCTTGTTATTGGTGACATTTATATTCAGTGGGTGTGTCTTCAGTGACAGTTCCACTGAAAGGATCATTTTCGAAGTAAATAAAACCAGCAAAAGATATTTATGCACTAGTTATATATTAGCTCAGTTTAAAAAAAAAAACAGCTATTGGAGCTTTATTATGTATTTTAAATTCTGTTTATTACTCATTGTATTATTCCTATCATTGTTTGTTTGTTTGTTCTCCTGATTTATCCAATTTTATTTATATATATTTTAGGCAAATATTTTAGTTTAAGGCAAATGTACATACAAGCATTGGTGTTTTGATGATTTCGATTAATGCTACCCAGTCAAAAAATGCTTCAAGATTAGTTAGTCAGTTTATAACACAGATAGTGATGAGAAATAGGTAACAAATATGCATAATCAGAAATATACTTTATTTAAACAAGCCTATATAGATGAATCTTTAGAGTTGCAAAGAGCCAGTTTATACAGTCAGGTTCTAACACTGAGAAATGCTACAGTAAGGCAGGACACAACGCAAGATAGAAAGGTGTGAGTGTGGACAGGTTCAGTGGCTAATGAAGCTAACAGAGGGTGCCCTGATTAATATTACAAAAATATGTGTCTCTCTGTTTTGTACAGTAATTTAGATATTTGTTTACTGTTTTCTACATAATGCTTCCTGTTGAAGGTTAAACCACTCCTGTGACATTCTACTTTATACTCTTTTTAGAGATAAAAAAATATCACATTTTAGCTCTTGTATAATCCAATTTACAAAATAAGTATAATAGCACTGTGAATCAAAACTATATAATGAAAGATTGAAGAATGGCTTGTTACTGTGGTTTATGACCGAAAATACATATACATATAATTACAGTGCATCCGGAAAGTATTCACAGCACTTTACTTTTTCCACATTTTATGTTACAGCCTTATTCCAAAATGGATTAAATTCATTTTTTCCTCAGAATTCTACACAC
>JBBPCY010000019.1:14063835-14098660 GCA_037974405.1 Brachyalestes nurse
GAATACGGGTTTACCTTTACATTTTCTTTAAGGGTAATGCATTAAACTGAGTTTTAAATGAAATTAAAGTGTTCTGGGAGCATGTTTGGGGCTTATTTAGGGTTTACACTATAAAAATAGGCATTTATAGGCTTTTTTTTAAACCAAAACACAACAATGCGGTTTTTCCACTATACGCGGGTGTTCTTGGAACGTAACCTCCGTGAAAAGCGAGGGATTACTATGTGTATATATATAGTATATATGTGGTCATCTGCAAGGTCGTTGTTGTAGATGACCACTCACTCACGCACAAACAAACAAACACATACAAACACATACATCCAATACATCACGGTACTTATTTGCAATACTATGAGTGCAATTTTCTGATGGAACACATGCAATTTAGCTGTTTAGGTGACTATTGACTTCTAGCATTTGTTCGCTTTCCCACAAACTCTTATTGAATTACAATGGCTGTTTTAACTACAAGGCATGGTAATGTTACAATTGAACACAGCTAGAATTAATAAAGCCAGAAGGTCTATTCTTGAGGTGTGGAGGTTTGTTTTGTGGAATGGAATGACTGAAGTAAAAGGTGAGGCATACATTGTATATGCTAGCATCTCTTTTTAATTTTTGTAGATCCTATTTCTATTCATTTAGTATTTGACTTATTTTAACATCAGTGGTGCAATGTACAGATAGAGGGGATGGGCAGGCTGGTCAGATTGGGAGAGAAGTTTTTAAGAAATATAAAGTTTATTAAAACGATATAGTGATGCCCCTCACCACACTGCACATGATAAGAGGCTCAGCTACATGTCAGTTCAGATTTGGCAGATTTATCCTGCCCCTGCTGGTCTATGCACCGGGTACCTTTAATAAATAGGATCATTTTAGTTCAGCTGCAGCTTCTTCTCTCTCATTGCTCTCTATTTTGACTAAAGCGGAGCTTCTACAGTTCTGGGACAGTGACCAGAAAAACATCTTTACCACCTGAAACCAAAACTCCAACAGTAAACACAGTTTTTCGAAGTACATTTCATTCCAAAAAAATGCTTATGAACAACCACAGAAATCCAGAGATATAGTAGATAATGATATTGGTTTACATTGTTGTCTTTTGTAATATAAGATCAAATCATACAGTGGAAGGAAATGTATTAAATTAGATATGCTTTGAATCCATTCTCATGAGAGTGCCATTAGCATTTGAAAATAGATATTCTGATATAAAACACAATAAAAACACAATGGTAAGCCAAATAAACCTCACACTGTTTCTGTCTGAGGTAGACACAGCATGAACAGGAGGAAGAACCAGTGAGTCTGCATGTGGAAAACAACACAGTTGTTTGCGTTGCCATAGCATCCCTGCATGCTCTACTATTCACCAACTGCTCCATGCAATTTCACCATTCCAGCTATTTTCAGACTCTTCTGTGCAGTTTCATTTCCATGGCTGCTCTCAAACTTCAGCACTAGGACTGTAGGGATATTTTTCTCCTCTACTTTAGTGATGACCCAGTGACCCCCAGCCCACTCCCTGCACCGACACACAATTTTTGGGGCCAGTGCTGATATCTAAAAAAGGCAGCAATACATATTTGAGCCTTGTAATGAATCACTAAAGTGTCACTGTGTGCAGCCTCTGCATCACAAACTACATCAGATATCTCAGATCAGCTTCAGTGGTTTAGATGAATCGAGAAATTAACATAAGCTAACAATATAAAATAATTCTGGCGAAAATAATGTACAATAATACCAAGTATTGATCACAATCACATATAGCAATGACAGAACTTTTTGCTCTATATATTCTGGATCTCCGGTAGGTGCTACAAAGTTACTTACAAAATGTGTAACTATCAACACGTTATTCTTGAACTAAAACAAGTTAATACAGGACACAAGAATTACAAGCAGGAGTGCCATTATTATTGCTACATTATTATTATACATATTTTCAGACTTAATCCAATTCATGTTTCTAAAGTTCGAATTCAATTCGACCTTTTGGTAACAAATGAAGCCCCTAAAATCGGCAAGAATTGATAGGCAACTTCAGACAGGAATTCTGAATTTCCATACCGCTTTTGATGCTATATGTAAACACTTGCTAAACACTCCATACCTGGAAATAACTCTTTTTTTCACAGCAGACTTTCAATAAATCTGTTCATGCATGTATGTGTGAGGGTGGCTGCCATTCATGAATGCTTGTATTTGTTCAGAGGTGCTGAAACAGCATCTCCTGACAAGGGCTTATGGGTTTTACTCATTGTCATATTCTCAGACACAAGAACGCTCTCCAGAGCCTCTGGAGAGACACACAGCTCAAGTGCAGTGCCTCCACTCAAACACATGTAAACACTGTTCTACAGCTACAGTTGACATCGTCACGCACACACATACAAATACATCCTCCGTCTAATGTAGACAATGGAATGAAAGCACAGGCGTGTTTCGAGCCTGCAGCATTTGGTCACAGTAATACCTCTCTGCTCTGACTCCAGGAGCTGGCGTAGGGTGAAGCGTGCACGGTTCATTATATGTATGTCACAGCATGAGCTCAAAACAGAGACATGGTGACATGGTGCATGGAGCATTTCACCAGGAACACACTAACAAACAGAGACGTGCTACTCTCATGTCATCTGAAATAAGCAGATGCAGGCCTTTATGAATGTTCGTTTTCAGCGCAAAACCTACATCCATTTTTCAGACAGCAATGAAATAACTTTATTTCTATGAAGGAAAAGGTTAATAATTTACAATACTATAAGGTATCTTATTCACCAAGAACAGACCTTCCTAAAAGAAGGATTCATCTTATCAGAAGCTGTTCTGATATTTTTTTCCCATTTACTATTTACGACTAATCCATAGATAAATGCCTGTTTGTTGCTAAAAGGGATGAACTGCTTCTTCATGATATCTGGCATCACCTACAGCAAAACGTGTAAAATGGAAAGTTCCTGTCCATAATCCGATTGGTTGAGTCATAGTCAAATCTGCTGTAAAATGATCAGTATACTCTAGGGCGGATTTGTATTCATGGGTAATTTTCACACTACCTTCATTTGATTACATGTTTTAGTTCAAGAACCCACATACATCTGGAATTTTATGGAAATCCAGTTTTCATTAACTAAATAATATATCTGCACTAACAATAGCAAAGAAAGCTGTGACTTTGTAACTTGTAAGTTTGTAACTTACAAATGTGTCTTATTGTCAGCTTCTAAGTCACAAAGGGCATGAAATATTTTTCTTTGGTTCCCTTTTTGTTGGTAAAGTCATGAGATCAATAAAATAAAATACACTATTATAGATCTATGTTAAATTACTTGTGGAAAGCATGCATGGTAAACTATGAAAATAATGCTAATATTGTTCATACCTCCAAAGTTATTACAAATATTAAGATATAATCGTTGACTGTTTTGTTTCTTGGTGACCATTTCCTACTGTAAGCTATTTTGCTAGATGGAAGGATGACTAATATTAATAATAACACTGAGTCATTTAGAATAATAGTATTTTTTTGTCATACTGAATTTGGTTGTTTTGTGTCATTTTTCTCAAAAGCGATAAAAGGCCAGGCAGTCATTTTATTCCACCCCTTAACCACGGCAAAATCACTCACCACCTCTTGTGTCTTTAACTGACACTCACATGACATTTTATGAACAGCCATGACTAAAGCAATTGAAGCAGAGATCAGCAGTGTGAGTGTTTATTTTGTGTCTTGATGAAGTGTGGTTGTTTCATCTCTCAATTTCGGCACATTTTCAGCTCCACACCTAAAAGAGCTCGGAGAAGAAGTCCACCTGATGCTGCTGGGTTTTGATGTGTGAGCGGCTCCAGCATGCTGTCAGAGATGTGGGTGCAGTCCAGCCTGCAGCGGGCAGCAGCTGCGCAGGTGGCTGAGCATCAGGTAGAGACTGCCACTGTGAAGCACTGCCTTGATGCTGACTACAAAGTGAGCTTGAAGATGCTCTACAAACGCCTTTCTTAACACAGCAAGAAGGCAGCCGCGAGTGGCCAAATGGGCCCCACTGAAGCAGCTGAACAGCAGCCTTTGGAGAGAATATCTTTGTGGGAGGAATTCTATATATTTCTCTCCATGTTTTTTTCATGTAGGACTAGTTTCAAAATGTCAGTATTTAAGAAATAAAGTTTTTTTAAGCAAAAAAGTACAATTAGTAGGGGAAGTCTGAAAGCCTGAAAGACTTGAATTCACTTTATTGAGGCCTTTTTAACTTTAAGCCCCTTGAATAAAAAACCTTTCAGGCAAAAGGGACAAATTTTCCAAAGAGTAACTCCTAAGTCATCTTATTCACACAATAAAGCCCCATTTGCAGCTTATTTGACAAATTCAGAAATGTCAGAAATGCCACATTTGCAATATTTGAAAAAATAAAGCTACATCACAGTTCAGAAACGTGATAATACTGATAATAAATGATCAGCTGCTTATTAAGATGGCAGGGCCTCTTCAGTACAGTTTGTAAGCGGGGTGAGGAGTGAGTTTCAAAACTAGTGTGTTGAGTAGTTCTCCGTCACCGCTGTGCGGTTAAGAGCGGTGGCTCTACCTTTAAGGGCAGTGGGAGACATGAAAGGCTTTGAAATTCAATCAGTGGTGAGCGTAATGAGGATGAGAGGCATAAGGAATGATTCATGTGCAAGTGAGTCTCTCGCAGACCCTTCATGCCAGTTAGCACTCTGACCCAGATTACAACGTAGGCCCCACCTCTCCTGTGAGGAATGAAGATCGGGGGGCAGCCGCACAGCTCCCTTCATTCTGAAATAAAACACTATTGCATCATAAAAAAGAGAAGACTATTCACTGGTGGTTTTGGTGGTTTTTAAGGTGGTCTTCAAAGATGTTTTTTTCCATCCTTCAGTCTATCCATCTATCCATCCATCCATCCATTCATCAAACCATCCTTCCATCCATGCATCCATTCATCCTGGTTTCACATCAGGCTGCTAATTACCATCTAATTACAAAGCTTTTGACTCTGTGCTGACCAACCACAGTCTAAGAGGAGTGTAGTTATGATGAATAAAGGAGTTTACGAAGTAACAATAATACATGTATCACAATTTCAGTATGCAACAACTAAAATAACAATCCTACTGTTCTGTTCATATCACTCTAACCATACATAAGCCCTGCTTGTTCTTGTGGTCTTTCCTTTCTCTATTTTTTCACTCTTTTTGGCTCATGCATAAATGCATATGTGGTGTGCTAATTCATTTCATCTACCAGCTCAAAAGCTTCTACACACACATGAGAAGTGCACTGTATGTGTGGGTGTATTTGCCTTTGTCACTGTAATATCACACCACTCTCCATTCAACAGGCTGTTGATAACATCATTCAATATTAACATCACATTCGCATGTGTTTGGAACCTGACACACACACAGAGATGATAAAATACTGACTGCAAACGTATCAAAGTAAACTACATAATACAACAGCCACACCATGTACCAAAGATAGGCTGCTGTATTTTTATATTTAACAACTACTAAAAATACTTTTCACACTCTTAGACCTGGTGAGAGGTTGTGAGCTGTAAGTGCCAGCAGTGGGAGTGCTGCCAGTCTGCTGTTTAACGACGCAGCAGCACAGTTTTTAATGACAATAAAGCAAAAAAAGTTGTGGTTTCTTGTGGCTTTATTATGTAATTTTGTACAACTACTTCCAAAGACTTTAGTGTTTTTTCCTCGCACAACAAATGAAAACTGAACAGAGACTGTAAGGAGACACTAAGGTTAACTGTAAGAGCCACTACTCAGGTTACATAGTTATTCAGTAAACTGGTAAAATATTTAATCTGGGCTGCTAAAAGAAACACTAAAACCTTACAGTAGCTGCTCATAATTGCAGTAATTCATGCTAAACTCAATAGAAATCAGGTACCTCAAATGTTACATGTTTCCCACCATGTTCCCACCATGTTTTTTTTACATGTTGAGCTCAACAAGCTTGGGCACATGATCATTTAGAGGCAGCTGTATCATTCAGACATCATTTAAATGTCTGCATCTTGACTTTTGCACGATGTCAACATGCAGACATTTTTACACTACTAAAATACAAAACAAAAATACAAAAGCATTTTGATACAAAATTTATTTATTGTGGTTCTCCTCTTATAAGCGAAGAGACAGTAATAACACATAAGACATAACATATGTGTATGCGAGGAACCTGGAGTTTAAAGACAGCCTGGAAAAGTAGCGACGGGCGATCCAGACACCACCTGCCGATTTCGGCCTACACATAAGAGCCCAGAGAAATGGCTCATAGCTTATAGCCATGCTAGATTATAGCCACATTAGCTATACATGAGGTCATAACAAACTGGTATAGATATAGTATGTGGAAGTTCTTCAAATGATGGATCTTTAAAGTGTATCCAAGTGTGACACAGAACTGCAGATTTGTTGTAGGACAGTGTACACTTCTTATTGGCCAAAAACACATCACCTTAGCTATCACATCAGTGAGTTAGCGGACAAAATTTTAAAACAGACTGCGCCAAACCGACTTTCCCATGCACTGGAAAGCCCTGGCTACCTCCTTCAACCACTGTCCATACCACTGCCCAAAATTTCTCTCTCTGACTCTCTCTCCATCAATTTCTGAAGGAAGACAGAGAGCCCATGCCTTTCTCCTAAAAGCTCTGAAAAAAGCCAAGGTGACTGCTGGGTCGCACGTTCCGAAATGAGAAAATGGCCGTGGGGCGAGCGTCTGGTGGCAGATAACATGAGAAAGCACTATCTCCCCTCAACACATTTAGTGTGAGGAGTCCAGTGCTGCAGTAGCCTCAACAGAGCTCCCTCTCTCTCTCTTTCTGAAATGAAGACTTATGGATGCTTTCTATTTTCCTGTATCCGCAATAGATGTGACGCATCAAAGTTAGTAGTAGGACTGAAGCTCCTACAGGGATGCCGAGACAGCAGAACGGCTCCAAACTTCTGCACTTCGGCTTTACTGTCACATGTTTGTAAAAGGATATGATAGACATTTCCCAACCTACATTCTTTAATTAAAGGTGAGTGATACAGCCTTCATAAACTAATACATATCATACTTTGTAGAGTCAGAATGGACAAAATACAGCAGTGAAACAGTAGCACTGCATTTAAAAAAGCTATGAAAAAATAATGAGATAATGAAATATCTGCAAAAATAAAGAAGGAAAAGGAAAATTAAATGAAAATGAAGGGAACAGGAAACACTACTTAACAAATAAATAAAATAATAGCATAATGGGTTAAGAGAATCAGCTCTCATTACCATGAACTATTTTATTATGGTTGTTCATAGGATCTTTAAAACTGAGAAAATGTCTAATCGGTCTCGCAAAAGCATTTGCGAATTAATTTTTAACATTTAATACGGCAGAGATCACAGATTTTGGTCTCTTATTATGAAACATGCACTTCTGATATCTACAGTAATGTAAGGCCACAATACTAATAAATATTGTCACAGAAGGATGCAGGATATATTTACTGTTATATTTTCTAATTCAAGATATAGACTTTTCAGCTCCAATTTTTATCACCTAAGGCTGGCAAGAGAGAGAGATAGAGAGAGAGAGTGAGAAAGAGAAAGAGAATGAAAGCCAAACCAGACACATCCCTAGTTGCTTTGGAATGGTCCCCTATGACGTCGTTCTGATGAGTTGTGGTGGAAGTGCTTCTGCCCTAGAGAGGGGGCTCACAATGTCCCACTGGCTGCTCTCCTTGGACAGTCATATAGCGATTTGGTATCCAAAACTAACCTCTAAACTTCCTTAGGCATCCAAAAATACGGCAATGAAACCGTATTACACCCCAGTGCACTGCAACAATAACCTCCTGGAAATGTACCATATGCATCACTCAGCAAGCTTCGGATCAGTGCAGAGCAAATAATTAGACATGAGAGTGAAAAAGATGAGCTCACACAACCTCATCAGCCAAGAAATGAGCTCCATGCCTGTGTGTGTTCTGGGCAAACACTGGGCTAGCACACTCTTACACAGGTAAGCCTCACAAACGGCCTTAATTCAGCTCCTCTCGGCCCAGAAACCCAGCAACCAGCTTTCAAATCCCGAACGCACTGATGCTGAATTTCTGATGAGGGTTAGCATATGCCTTGAGTAATCTATTTTTTTGTATTACATATACAATATCATCCACTCCCACCGCATAAATCACCATGGCTGCCTGCTACTTGAAAATAAGACCATTCTGGAGGATCATTTCCATGTGTCGCTTACCTCGGTGAGTCATTAGCATCTGATGAATTGAATCTCAGCATAGCCAGAGGATAAGACTAGATGTAGGTCCAGATTTATCACAATATTTAATTATGAACTGCTCGGAGATCGCAACCCACCCCCCATCAACATACATTCCTATTAAGTTAACGGCATTTAATCGCGATCACTGCACTCCACATTAGTGTTAACCACTCGTACATGCTTTCATTAACAGTATGGACCCATCTTTTACATTCAAGTTGCGCCACAGATGCTTCACCACGTGTGGAAATTGGAAGTGGTGAAGCAGGCATGACTTTTCCTAGAGCTGATCAGTGCCATTTAGAATAGTTAATGAGAGAAGAACAAAATGATCAGATCTTTAGCAATATTAATTTCCCTAGTCCTGGAGAAAAATCGAGCATTTTCTCCTTTGGTAAAGCCTGCTTAGAGTGATACTCCGATGGAATTAAATGAGGCTATAGCCCATTTGTAAAGCAATCAGTCCTTAATTAATGAGTGCTATTCTGTTCACTGACATTTATGCTTGTAGCTATGTGGAATAACTTTCTGCCGTCGACGCAATCATTCTTCCGGCCTCCAATTCCCATAACGCACTTTGAAAATAAATAGCAGCATACCGTAAAATTTCATCAACAGTCATTACTCTAGAATACACAAATAATTATAAGTGCGCACAGAAGAGGCGAACAGGCTGTCAGCAACTCGCGTTTGAGTTTCTGCATGTCGGACGGCTCACGTCCAAAAAAGCATTTAGGGGTAGATCTGCTGATGCGTATTTCTTGGGCTGCCAGTCTATCCGCTCGCCTTTGAAATGCCTCAGCAAGCCTCAGGTAAAACAAAACATCAAAACTTCCTGTGTTGTTGTTGTTCGTAACAAAGGGAAAACTTTGCATGAAGTTTTAGACTACAGGAAAGCTTAAAGTTGACATCCTTTAGATGTTGCAGCATACAAAACAAGGCACTCCACAGCTATTCATTTGGTCCATGGTCTCCAACGTCTCCTTGGCTCTAAGAGGAAATCAGTAGAACAACATCCCATCTGCCCGCAAGAAGCCAAAAGTATAGCAAATCACGCAGCCAGCACTGCTTTTATTATTGATGACTGAATAGAGGATCAGGAAGCTGAACTTCAAATCTTTTTGAGTCGCATTGATCTAAAAGACACACACATGCACACACACAAACACAAACACACACACACCTAAGCCACTAACCCTTCTCCTCTAAACCAATACCTCTCTATTTCTACTGAAATTCATTGTGTAATGATAGTGTTGTCTCATTTCAACATGATTTTTGACGCAGCAGAAACTAAAGTCTGCTGGAAATTTCAGAAGATCTTTGTGTCTGCTGCATCAAAAATCATGTTGAAACAATCATTAAAAAATACAATCTTTGAGACTGCGTAATGGCATAGGAAAGTTTTCCCTGATCCCGTCAGACTGGTTTCTTAATAACAAGTAAATTTTTAACAAAAGCTGTTCATAATAGTGCTCCAATCTGAAGTGTCAACTGCAAGATTATAGCCCTGAGCCACAAGCCAACATCATAGCTGAGATCGAATATGATACGCTCCCTTTTGTCTGTTAATGGATTCACAGATTTATCTTAATCATGTAAATAATGTGAAATAGTGGTTTTTGGGGTATTTCATCCACAGACACGTGCCTGTTGGACTAAAAGGCCATTATTCTTATGAGAAGCTATTGGAGTCCTTGGAGTCATTTATTGGAGTCATCAAGATCAAGCCTACATGCAAATAAACAATACAAGTTTAACAATGACATACAGTACATTAAATACAAACTGGGCTTTGGAGCCTAACCATAAACGCACTAAAAAAGATACTCAGGGCAAAGTGCAGTTCTCAGTTGATTAACTGTGTAAATTATGTTTAAACAAACATGTTTTGTGTCAGAGATAGTACTTTGTGCACATTCACTCAAAATAGCATTTGCCAGGTATTGCACTAGTGTTGTATGAGAAAGCCTGGCTTGCGTTCGACATTCCAATACATCCCAAAATTTTCACTTTTGTTGAGAACAGGTCTCTGTGCCGGCCGGAGGAGTTCCTCCACACTGAACTCACTAAACCATTTCTTTATGAACACTACTAGGGCTGCTGGTGGCCTAGTGGCTAGGGAGTTACTCCTATGATCAGAATGCCATAGGTTCAAATCGCAGGACTACCAATGGCACGATTGAGGCACCATTGACCAAGGCACTGTCCCAGCATGCTGCATCACTGACTGCCCACTGCTTCATTTGGTGAATGGGTTAAATGCTGTGGGTCGGCGGTTTGTTGACATGTGACTATAAGGCCTCGTTCATATGGGCGTTTGTGGCGCCAGGTGAGCGCGGACTGAGCGGCGACCGTTTTTCTGCTCATTGGAGTAAATCACGCGTTCACACGGGCGTTCAGCCCCGGCACTCGGTCAGCTGCGTGTTCGGGGTGGCGTCAAAAAAACGCTGCATGCAAGGTCTTATTGGCGTCAAGTTCTGCCGAAATCTTGACGAACGCGAAGAAAACGCTGGTACTATGTTTACATGGCGTTCAGTTGAGGTTCAGGAGGACCGGATATTTCCCATGGTTCAACAGCTACAAATCAAGTTTTGAAGGAAAATGTAAAACTACAAATCCAAACACGTAAAGAATCTGGAGAAAATTATTACCTTCACCAAACTTTACTATTGGCACTATTGAATCTGGTAAGTAGCATTCTCCTAGCATCTCCCAGACATCAGACAGTGAATGGTGATTCACTGCATCAGTGGTGGTGTGCTTTACACCACTCTGGCTGATGCTTGGCATTGCACATAGTAATCTTAGGCTTGTGTGCAGCTGCTAAACCATGGAATCTGATTATATGAAGCTCACAGCAGATTACTTCCAGAGGCAGTTTGGAACTCTGTAGTGAGCGATGCTATAGAGGATGGGTGATTTTTATGCGCTACACGCTGCAGCACTTAGCAGCAACACTCTGAGTTTGCAAGATGAACTGCTTTGTGGCTGACCTGTTGTTACTCCTATTTTACAATAGTAGTACTTTCAGTTTACCAGGGCAGAAATTACATGATTTCACTGACTTCTGGCATCCTATGTCAGTTCCGCATTTAAAGGCATTATGCTCTTTAGTACGATCTATTCTTCTGTTTCTCTAAGCAGACTGCATAACTGTGTGTTTGATTTTATATAGCTGTTAGCAATGTGCCTGATAGTTAGGAGCGGTTTCCAGAGAGTATAGATTCATACGATACATGTTGGATGTTGTCAACATGAAATTAATGGCAGGTAAATATCGTTTTTATTGGTACTTTTTTGTACTTTTATTATATTTCTAAATGCAATTTTTATGGGTCATTAATCCGAGGTGGAAAGTGCTATATTGATTCCAACTCATATTCTGAATCAATCAGAAAGGCCTTGGGAGCAGTGGGAGGCTCATGTATTCAGGATTCTGCAGTCTGGATCCACCTTTGGCTAATTTCCCAACTATTTCCTAGCTTCCTGAAAATGAATATGCATCACTACTGCAGTGAATCCATTTGCAAGACAGAATGATAATGAAGAGAAAGCGCTCTTAAAAACGCAATTAATCTTATGTAAAGCGCCTGCTCAGTGCCTCTAATTAGATGCCATTTTAATAACTGGGTATGTTGTACAACAAAGCTGTTTGGTAAACACCATTGTTCATTTGTTTGATGACACGCAAGTAAGAAAGAACAGATTTTGTTTATTGGAACAGAACCAGTCAGTCTGGTATCTGTATAGCACTTGTCTATCTATTCATGAGTGACATAAAAAGGTGAACAGGTTTCTTTTACAGAAAATGCATCAATGCCTGTAATTATATGCCATGGTTAAGGCAGAGCTGTGCAACCCAAATGTGATTGTTAAGCACGTTGATGGATTTGATGGGATCAGCAACTGTTTCAAAGTCTGCCAGCTCTGGAAGCGCGAAGCCTTCTAAATCTCAGTGGAGATTTGAGGCAGAATCCATATTGGAGATAGTGGTTTATACATTTGCATTTCATATTTATAATTATTGATATGTAATGTGCAGCGATATTCATTTTAACATAAAATTGAATTTAGAAAGGGAGACAGTCTCTCTTTCGCTGTAATTATTATGTATGCACTTGCCAGTTCTCCGCAAGGAACTGGTAGAAAGTCTCATTAAAATAAGAGAGTGTGATACACACTTAGTTTTTAGGACAGGCAGACTGGGATTTCACCCTTAGAGTGAAGGGTGTGTCTATAATCACCATACACTTTGGCACCATTGGCAGACCTATTTGAAACTCAAACTAGTTGACTTGCCCAAGCATATTTGGTTTAATGATAAGTATGGTTTAATGGTTTCATCTCCTTTTTTTATACAGTCACATTTAGTGTCCTGAGAAGCCATTAAACCATTCCTTTAATATCTGGCCATATGCCTGGCATGCCTCAAGACCAGAGCAGTAGTGAAAAACGACATGCGCTGTTTGAGTGATCCAGTGGGTACAGTCTAATGCTATGGGTCAAAAAGGGAACCTTTATAGACAAGCAGTTACTGCTATGTATGGATAATAAAACTTGCCAATATCATTATCAATCTGCAGAGGTGAATGGCTAGGTCAGTGAGTGGGATACACTTGACAGTTCACTGTGTATGTAGAGTCAGTACAGTGGCTATATATACTAATTTCAAGTGAATCTCAGTGAACACCATATTTAACCTATTTTCTTAAAAACATACACACAAACATCTAAATTAAATAACAAAAGAACTACAAACATATTAACAATAAGAATCTATTACCCACTTAATAATCCCCATCTTAAAAAGTTCACAATATTCAATATGTGATATATTGGAACAAAAAAGAGGAGAAGAGCCACATAAAACAAAGACTATGATTACAAATTACAACTATGATTACAACTGCACTGAAAATCATGAACTATATCTGCTATCTTTTACATGAAGGATGTAATAAAGGTGCAGTTAGTCTTCAGGAACTGATGATATTACAGTACACTCAGAAAAAGCACAGTTAGACATATTGGGAGGTAATTCATCAGAATCGAAATAAATATCCTCATATTACCCAGCCTTGTCTCCTTGGTATGAAAAGCAGGTTTAATTTTATATAAGGATTTATTGAAGGATTTGGTTTTCATTTTCAAACTTTTGTGGAAAAAAAATGTGAAACTTTTTTGCCCCTTATTTCTGCAGATTTAGTTTTTTTTTTTTTTTGCAAAGACAAACGATGAGATTTGAACAGCTTTCCTTTTCATATGCTACATTATTACAAACTGACAAAGAAAACATGCTCTTGTATTAAACCCATTTTGAACTGGGGGGTGTCTCCAAAACATCTCTTTTGTATTTAAGTTTCAAACATTAAATATTTTCTCAGAGGCCTTTCAGAAAAATCTATGACACTCCTGCGAGAGAATATCGTGTACTGGGGCTATGCAGGAGCTTTTTATGAGACAGCTCGAATATTTCAGCATCTGGAGCCTGTAAACAAAATTGCAATTGCAGATGGAAACAAATCTGCTTGTACTGGAACGACATGCTGCTTTCCTGCGTTCGTCATGCTGATTTATTTATGGGGTGAGAAAGAGAGGGCCCCAGCAGAGGCCGGACACCGGACCACGGTGCTTATCCTCTTCCCCTGCTGCTGGACAAGAAAGAGGGGAGGAGGCGCTCGCATTAAAGATGCATGGGGACCAGTGCGTGGAGTTTAAAGTTCTCCACGCTTTATGCAGGCCTGCTAAAATATTCATGACCTACACTGGGTGTGCAAGCTGCAGCACATCGAGTTAATCTCTTTCCATAGAGACAGAGGGTGCAGAGCTCACGGCGAAGCAAGCACGGCCTCTTCTGATAAAGGATGCTTGAGTCGTAAGTTGTTTGTTATAATACTTGAAAATCCACTCTTTCTCTTGTAGCATTCTTGTTCTTGTTTCTTAGAACATTATAATGCAGCCCTAAAATGCATTGCATGCTATGGCTGTTGCAATATATTACAAATATGTACACACAATTTTAACCTGAACCTGTGTTTTATCAGTGTTGGGATACTGGGACTAGTTGATAAGTAAACAAAATTAAAACACAAACACATGAGAATGATATTCAGTAGAATTCTATAGACTATCTCTATCAAACCGAATTAAAGTAGATGTTTTCACACTCTCCTAAAGAACATTACACTGGAAAGTTCTTTAAAGAAAGATTTTTTTTGCAAATGAGATGCACATTTTAACAGTTCACAGAATTAAACGATATACAAAGTAATACTTCTATCAGGAACTATACATCCAAGCTAAAAAAAGCATTTAGGAACCTTTATTTGCAATAGTGTGTATCTCATATTTGCCACAATTCCCAGTAAAAGATAAACATAAAATGCAGATGAGCACAAAAGGAAAAATAATCATCTCGTTTCATTTTGTGCCAAACTCAAACACTTTGGAACAACATTCTTTAGAATTATCACATTTGTACAGTTTTGTCAAAGTGAATTTGTTGTGTGAATCATTTTAATGAGTTGTTTATCTGTGGCAGGCTGCTCGCTTTCTGGGTCGTTTTGTCTGAAACTGACAACACTAAGCACCTGCCCTATTTGGCAATGGAAAACAGACAGGCACACACACACACACACACACACACACATCAGTAGCAGCTGTTTAACCAGAGGGACTTAGTCTTCGTTTTTACCTTTGTTTTCATTTGGGGTGTATTTTTAGCTCACTAAACTCACTGAACCAACCACAGCGTAACCTACAGCCGAGGTCCACTGTGGTGGAAGTATGGGGAGGTGTACTAACAGAGTAACTCTAGGCAGTGAGAGGTGTGTGCTGACTGTGCAGCTGTGTTAGCTGCTGCAGGACTGAATCAGGCCGTAATCACTGGCATGGCTAAAAGCGAAGCTTTTCTTTATCTGACACTTCTGTTTGGAGCGGTCACCAGCGCGTCATGCTGTTCATCGTTTTTCCCGCTGCGCAGGTCTAACAGCGACGCTAAATGTGCCAAGATCCGCTATGACTTTGTGGCCCGAAACGCCAACGAGCTGACAGTCCAGAAGGGTGAGGTGCTGCAGGTATGGATGAATCTGGGCCAGGAGAGGAAGGAGAAGAGAAAGAGGAGCAGTGTGTGGGCTGGTGGAGTGTGGGAAACAGGAGCAGGGTGACAGGACATCTGGGGTCAAACCGGGGTCAGGGTCTAGAATGTTCTGGGTCTGACGTAATGTCTATATTCAGGCAACATACTGTGAAAACAGACTGCTAAGACAGTGAAGACTAGAAAAAAAACACAAAAATGCAAAAATGATTGCTGATTATTAAAGGACAATCAGAAAATACTGGATGGGAATAATGCTGTCACAAATCTATGCAGAAATAACAAAGTGTAACATAATTTTGCCTGTTTGTCTTCCATGAAAGAGTTTAAAAGAAAAAATACATTTTGAAAAGAAAGTTTTTGTGGCATTTTGTAGTGCATCTCCTTCAGACAGAACAGCTTTAAGGCTGAAAAGCTCTGCTGTCTTGACAGCCTGTTTGACCGTGTGTGTGTGTGTGAGAGAGAGAGAGTGAGTAAGTGGTCGTGCATGCTGTGGCCTGCAGGTGCTGGACAGTGAGAAGCAGTGGTGGCTCCTGAAGAACCGCAGCGGTCAGCTGGGCTACGTGCCCTGCAACGTGCTGGAGGAGGCGAAAGCGGGAGAAACCCAGTATAACCGTGCTGCACTCTTCAACAGCCAGGTACACTCATTCCACGCATTCACCCTAAACCTTGCACGTCCCTCCATCCCTCTCTTTCTCTCCTCTACCAGAACTCTCATTTATTATTAACACGATGCAAACACACCGCCACCTCTGTGTGGCAAGTATACAGCCCTTCTCACACTCCTCTCTATCTCTCTCTCTCTCCCTCTCTTTCTCTCTCTCTCTGTCTTTCGCTTACACTTTCTTCTCTTGCAGGCAGCGAATCCGTACAAACCTAGCTCTCCCCCTGCCTCGGTAAATCATGACCAGAGTGTGGAGATGAATAAATCCTCGTGGGACAAAGACAGTGCGTAACTCCTCTTATCTGCGCTGCGTCGAAGTTGTGAGATAGAGGAAGGAGTGAGTGAGTGAGTGAGTGAGTGCAGGTGGAGAAATGCAGTGAAGTGGTAAAAGCCTGGGAGAGTGCTGCTATATACATAGATTGCATCCTGTCCCAAGAACACACTGCACTACTCTTTGGCAACCTGAAGCACCTCGGTCTCAGTTCAACTCAAATGACCCGCTTACCCTATGCATCAGTTAGCTAGATAGTTATATGGAAGGATGATGGATGGTGGGATTAATGAATAGATTAACTTTATTGATTCCCAAGGAGAAATCTGGTTGTTCTTTTACAGCATTCCAAAGCGTTAACATTGTCAAAGAGCCATTTAACATTTAATTGGAGCTTATGTATGACTCATGGAAATTCTTCAGACGAGACGGTCATAGTGTTTGTTTTTAGTGCCTCTAAAACACAGTTTCCAGTTGAAATTGAGCTGGTTTACCTTCAAACTGTGAATTTAATCACGTTACAGGCTGAATGGTGTTCTGTAAAGATTTTAGAATGTCACCAACAGTTGCATTTGTGGGCAGAGCATGGATAAGTCAGTTTTGTAGGCTTTACTGAGTAGACCATATTTAATTACAGCATTGCCAAAGCTTTACTGAAATAACTTTTAGGGCCAGTTTCTCAAACCCAGATAAATCTTTGACTAAAAACCATTTTCAATAGTAATTCCCCACTGGCACTTCAATTTAGTCCAAGACTATTCTTGACCCGTGTCTGAGCAACCAGCACTTACAGGTTTTCAAGTCAAAGACTGAATTACAAAAAGATTTCGTTTTAAACGAGCGAAAGTCATTTTATAAACTGTCTGTATCTGTCTCCACATTTTCAGACCGTACCCAGCAGAAGGAGATGAATGATGAGCTTTTAAAGAGAATCACAGACAATAAGGCTCAGCCTGCTGCTCGCAACTTTCGGGTGGAACATTCTACCAGAACGGCTCCGATAAACAACCAGTCCCAGCCCTTTGAGGTCCATGCCTGGCTCAATGCCAAGGGCTTTTCCAGACCGTGAGTAGCATCTGCACGTGTGTATGTGTGTGTCTGCATGTATGCAGCACAGTGAGCTAAAGTATTGGAAGCTCAATCAGAGAAACTATCGAGAACATGGAAACAAATTAGTTTTAATCAGATCTAATAAAATAAAAACTAAATGTACAGTTTTCCATCTAATCCTATGTAATCAATCAGCAAAGACCTGTGTGGTGTTTAAGGTTTGCTTCTTTCATTTTGCACCAGAGCTCCAAGGCTAATAGAGCTAACAAGTAAGAAAGGCTTAGGGCCTAGAACTGTGTAAACTATAAGTCTAAATCCTGCGGTGAACCTTGACTTGATTAGATGTTGTCTTTCAGTTTGGGCCATAAATATCACGGTTAAGTAACAAAAACATATCTGTGATAATGCTAATTTATTTTATAACCTTCAGGAGATTCTACTAAGGCATTAGCAATGCACTGAAACCTTATTGGCTATTCCAAATTAAACATAATAAGAAGCTTGTAACAGTTATATATATTAACAGATATATAACTTTGCATGTAGAGTGATCCCTTCAGTAAGGGGCCTTTTGCAGTGACATATCTAGCACTTCTAAATTGCTTTCAGTAATGTTGTCCCTAATAAAAATCATTCCCATGCAATGGAAATCAAAATGCAGTTGGTTGAGGTTAATCTGACATGTTTGGACTTGAAATCCTAAAAAGGCTTGCTTAGCTACTATGTCTAACCAGATACCGCAGAGGGAAAAAGTGAATGTAACCCAACTCTTTTCTAGCACAACTTTATAATAAAGAATATTACCACAGTTGCGGTTTATATACAATCAATGTTTACTTGAAAAACATGAAACATGTAGGTGGCCCTTAGTGTTGCCCTGTATCGAAGTCATGCTGCACTTGCCTCCAACTGTTGAGCAATCCCAAACAGACTTCATTTTTTATGGATAATAGTGTGCCATGCAGTATCAGAAACCACATAAAGTATACATGAGTTTATTTAACAGCTTGCAATGACTTGTGGTATGTGATTAGTTAGGGATGCAGTTTGTATGGTAGCTGATGGATATGTGCTTCCATTACAACAGACGTCACAACCATGTAAATTAGCTTTTAAAACTTTGGTTACTTCCATGCTTATGCTGTTGGAGCTGTGACCATTCTCTTATGTATACGTGTTACTGTGCATGCTGCATCAGGGTGGTGGACTGTCTGGGCATTCTGAGCGGAGAACAGCTCTTCTCTCTGAGTAAGGATGAACTGAGAGCAGTGTGTGGTGACGAGGGCTCGCGGGTCTTCAGCCAAGTCAGCGTGCAAAAGGCCCAAATAGAGGTCAGTCAGTCCACAATCAGCTTCATTGTTAGAGCGTAATCAACAACACGAAAGCTCATGAGAACGCACAGACTAATAACGCATACCTAATAAAGACAGACATGCTTCCTAAACATCTCTGTTTTTGCTCTCTCTCAGAGGAGCTATGGAAACTCAGAGCTGGAGGAAGTCATGAGGCGACGGCAGCAGGAGGTGGACGCTTTTACTTGGGACTGATTGCCTTCATTCTGCCTGTCAGTCAAAACCCAGCTCTATTCTGCCCTTGCAGCTCTACTGCTCACCTAACACTCTCTCTCATTCACCACAGTGAGAAGAAATAACTGTCATTCGCCTCTGTATAGTGTACCGGATCTAACACCGAAAGTTATATTAGGCTGCATGGTATGGATTTGAAAGTTTGTTTATGCTAATCCCGTATTATTTATTCCAATCTCTTTGCACTGAATATCCTTGGAAGGGGATTATATGTATATAATGAAGTCCAAGTTCATATTTGTGACTCGTCCTCTGCACTTCTCTAATAATGTAAAATAAAATTCATCCTCAGACGCTCATAAAAGCTTCATTAAACACAATCATTTAAGCACAATCACTGTGTCTTTTCAATAGGTCTAATGATGCATATTTCACATTTGATTTGGTGTTTTATGTGTCATGTTTTTTAGCTCTATAAAGTATTAAGGTGGGGTTCACACGGTGTTCAGGAAATGTGAGATGAAGGTTTAGTCTTTTCTTCCAGGAGGTTCACGATGGGTTTCACACTAACACTGATTCTCGTGGCGTTTCCCTGTTGCTAAGCAACAATATCGTAACTGACAATCAGCATACACCCCTTTTAAAAAGCAATCTGCTCTTTGACCAGTAAGTGTGGAGCAGCTAAAACCAAGCTAAACTAAAATATGCTCTTTTTGATCTGTCACATCATACTTAAAGACTGCAGCCATTATTGAAGGCCTCAATAATAATGTAAGGAAGATGATTTTTTTAAATACAAGCTGATTTGCAGCTGGGTGGAGCACATAAATCACAAGACATACCTCTCCCACTAAAACATAAGACGAAAAGCACCTGGGTCTGCAAAAGTGTGACACCTCCCCCAGCTGCAAAAAATCTACACTGAGCATTAGGGGAGGATTCCACCAATTTTTGAAAATTAGAAAGTTTCTGTGAGCTAACTTTTAAAAACATTAAACAATTTCAATGTCTGGTTCCCTCAATTCCTATAAAGAATAGCAAATTCCACATCAAATTTTGGAAAAGTGTGTTAACTCATCTTAATGATTGAATTATGCTGAAATGTAAACACTGAAATTCCTCTTTAACTAGTGAAGAGAAAAGCAATTTTTTTCAAACCTTTGAAACAATGGAGCCAAATACTCTTTCGGGGTTGTCAAATGTCAATCAGAGATTCTCAGCCCCCCTGAGACCTCCTGTATTCCGCACCCTTGTCTTGCAGTTGTTCTTCACAGTCAGGGAAGAGGAACCTGACACTCATACTCTTTAAGCCATAAAGATGGCATTCAGACCTTACAAAAATCTCAGGACTGAACGTCTTTAGTTCTGACTGGCAGCTTCCTCACTTTCCCGGCAGTGGACACGCAGCTGTGGTTTTCACTTTGTCACATTGCTTTAGTTCTCAGCTAGATGGTGAACGCATCAGTGTGTATTGTTCCGTGTTCAGAATGAGTCCGAGTGATCTCTGTCGTTTCTTTTGTGCGCCCTGTCACCAAAGCTTTCGACCGGAGGAGCGAGAGGAAGTGGTCACATGTTGTCAGTGCGATTCATGGCGAGAAGCCATGCTTAATAATGGGATTTTCCACAGAGAACATCAAAGCAAGGATAAATATCCAGTTCAGTGGAGTGCACTGCAGAACAATGCCTGTAATGCACATGCAGTGAGCTTAATACTTTGAGGTGCAACAATTCTATATGGTTTGCTTGAAGGGATTCAACTAATCCACAACTGCAGTCAGAACTCTTGTGTCAAGACGTGGTGTACCATATATTCAAAGTATGTGTATTCATGTATGTATGATGCATGGAGTGTCTGGCATCTATAGTTCTGTTTTGCAGAGTGAACCACTCTGTACTGGACTGAATATTGTGTGTAAATTATTTTAGTAAAAGTTATTCAAAGCTTGCAAATAAATATATTGCATGTTGTTCAGAACATTTGTAAACATTTGTGGTTCTTCACCATATTAAGCGATAAAACATACTAGATTTTCAGATAAATGATAAAAGTAACCCTGAAAATGTAAATATTTAGGTTAAAAGTAAAAAAAAAACATATACAAAAACTTTTAGATTTTATACTTTATAAGATATTACATTTTTTTGTAGTTTGGCCCTGTTTCGCTCTGGTTTCCCTGTGAATGAAAGAATATTATATTATAAGAATAAAGTGTTTTTTGGGACAAGCAGCTTTGTTTCACAGATAGGTTTTTGCTATATTTTGAATCTCTTGCCCCTACAAAATATATATATACATAAATACACACACAGACACATGGGTATAATGATATTTCTGGAGGCATCTAATTTTACATGTAATACTGTATCTGGGTACGACTATACCGACTCTAACCCTAACCTTACTTCTTAACCTTAGTTTGTGTTGAAGATGACCAATCTGTTCCCACTTTCACAGACATTTTCTAATTTCATATTATTTTAAGGACATTAAAACCTACCCAATGAAATAAATATGGTGCCCCCCCCGCCCCCTCACACACACACACACACACACACACACACACACACAAAACTATTCTTTAGCATGACCAGGACAATTATTCTGATCCTTTTCTACTGAAAAAATATTCTTACATTTAGCCCAACATATGACAGTGATCTAAGAGCTAAGTAAAAATGGAACAGATTTAAAATGGTCAATGATAAATCATTTAGGTCCGTTCCAAACGGCTCACCAATTAGAGAAAAGGTATTAGTGTGCATATGAGATATGGACGATGATAAATAAAAGCTCCTCCCTGTCACGAACCTAATCAAGTTAATAATTCAGAGAGTAATATCCAGCAACATATTTAAGAATCTTTGCTACAGTGTTAGTATTCGTTTGTTTTGCCACAGTGGGGTGACGGACTGGGGACCATCAAAGAAAATGCCATTAGTTTGACATTTTACTGTGACAAAGTAAACAGCCATAACTTCAGATGGATCTGGCATTTTGAAGAACCATCATGGGGGATGGCTGCTGTGTGTGTGTGTGTGTGTGTGCGCAGAAGGCTTTTCTTCCTGGACGGACAACTAAATCTGCGTATCACTCACACACTCGCTGTTTGCGCTGCAGGAGAGCGAAGCTGGCAAACTTCTGCTCCGCTCTCTCTGGGCTGCACTCAGTGGGGAGGCACTTAAAATAGAAGACACTGACATGCATGGGGGCACCTCTGGGGGTTTGAGAAAGAACAACTCTGATGGAGACCAACGCCTCCGATAACACCTCCCACCCTTCCTCCAGCCTTGGCTTTTAATGCGAGTGTCAGTTTGCACAGCGCATCCCATTCATGAGCAGGAATGAAATATTAACGCTTAATCGATAATCTATTCAAAAGCACATGTAGCACACGCGTTCCACAAGCGTTTCCTGGGGTGTGGATTAGCACTACACAATAAAGCAGAATTTAAGCCTGAGATACAGCAAAGTAATGTGCCACTTAGAGCAGAGAGGATAAAGCGCATGCATAAGCAGAAAGTGAGCTGACAATATCAAGCAGAATTACTGCTGAAACTCCTTTTTTCCCCACTCGTGTTTGTTCATAAGGATTACAAGATATTCAGTCATTTGAAACGCGCTCCGGAATATTTTGCCGATTTTTCATCTGGTATGAACAGAGGAAGGGGAGAAAAAAATCAGATTCAGAGAGAAATTACAATACCGAGTCTTGTATAATTTAGATTCAGCCTGCAAAGTCTGCAGGCTCAAAGGTGAAAAGAGGCCCGTTATCAGCCTTTTTATTCCTCAAATGACATTTTTTCCCCTCCTCACAGACATTTGAGATGTGCCCGCTAATCGCTATTAACTACACGAGTGCCCTTTTCTTTTGGCCTGACCTCGCTGGCATTAATAGATCTGATTAGATCAAATGTCATTCCACACTTAGGTAATTGAATTATTTTGCTGTGTTCCTCCCGACATCTGTAGCGATTCATTTTCTTTCTCTTCTTTGTAAATCACCCAAGACTTCAATTTAGATTTGCATCTCCCTGCTTTGGGCAGAGAAAGGGAAAGACATTGATCCACTTAGCTCTCTTAGCATTCAAGAGCGTCTTGTAGCTCACACACACACACACTCACACACCCTCACACGCATATAGGGATTGATTTGGAGTTTGGAAAGCTTCTTTATATGTAATCTGTAAGAAATAAAGCGTCACCATGCATGCAGTATTATCTATATGCGATGGTGACACAATCAGAATGCAGGAAACTGAGAAGATGGTCAATGGCCATTTTGCTCAAGGCTAATATATAAGGATAGCCATTTAATCCAAGTGAGAGGAGACAGATCAAGTTAACGCAGCCTGTCACATCCTCTCCATTTCAAGACAAGCCAGTTCAATGTAAAAAGCCCCAAAGCAAGAGCAATTCATCTGTTTTAGAGCCTATCAAGGGGCTGCTAGCTACAACGTTCTATTACTTCTGGTCCAAGTGTAACTATGAAACTGTAGGTTGGGGTTACTGAAATGAAAGTGCTAGATGGTGTGCAAAATATTTACCTCGGTGCTTCAGGTCAATGGGCCTGTTTCAATTCCCAGTAGGCCTGTTTCAGTTATTATATGGTCACATCACAATTATTTGAGATTATTGCAATTATTTGGTTTGTTCATGATCATTTTCCAGAGGCATTTGATTTTACAATTATAATGTGTCACAGGCAGCATATGCTGCTTGTTTGCA
Organism: Brachyalestes nurse; assembly: GCA_037974405.1. Lineage (NCBI taxonomy): Eukaryota > Metazoa > Chordata > Actinopteri > Characiformes > Alestidae > Brachyalestes > Brachyalestes nurse. The sequence continues at coordinate 14,087,475 of JBBPCY010000019.1, forward strand.
GGAGATTTTCATGAATTGGGCTGGTACAACTAAATGTATAAATAAAGGTTAGAAAGGTTAGTATCTCCAGAATAGTAACATTACAGGAGAAGAAAATAACATAAATTATACAGTAAAAGTTTTTCAAGATTAATTTTGGATCATTTCTTGTGTTCTGTTCAACATCAAATTTTATCACGATGTAAAAAGAACAAAGTGTTTTCAAAATAGGTTAAGAAATAAACCACAAAAAAGGTTCTGTAAACAAAATAAATACTGATAAATAATAATACTGAGATACTAATTTACCTTGGTATTAGAAATTAGTGCCGAAAATGGTTTGTTAATTTGAAAGCTAAATAGTTGCTGCTCATGTTTTCAGCATGCGTGCTCAGTAATATCTTACCCTCTGAAGAGATACATGTAGGATTTGCTTGCTTGATTCTGTGTAACAGTAGGCAGTTATATGTTGAAATACACATTCATGAAGTTATATCATCTTACAACACAGTTAGATACAAAGATAATGAGGAACCACAATGCCCAATCAGCCAATTTGGCAGCGTTCGGTTTGTACTCTACTAGATGCATGGAATTAACAAAAAAGACAAGAATTCATTGATTACAACTACTTATAAGACAACTAATCATCAGATAGAGCATCAGAATTATGAAAGACCCTTCATTTGTTCACTGAAATGTCTAAAAAAAACAGCCCTATTTTTCCATGTTGCATGTGTTCCCAGGTTGCTTCAGTCTAATTTTGAGGAAAGAAATTATATTCCCAGAGATGTTTCCTCAATACATTTTTCTTGGAAACAATGATACGCTCCCATGGCCTCATGTTTCAGCCCCAAGTTACCTCAATCATTTTTCCTTCTACATGAAAATAGAGCATCCATACCTCTCAGGTATTTACAAGCATACATATTCTGACATATTACTTTTATTTTTGTATGAAGTATTATATCTGTAGATCAATGCTATCGGAAACTGGTTTTGGGATGTGCTGCTTCCAAATAGATTGCCGTATTCCCTTCCCATCCTGGCTGTACATAAACTATATGGACAAAAGTATTGGGACATCTGACCATTACACCAACATGGACTTTAATGACATTGCATTCAAATACATAGACTTTAACATGGAGTTGGTCCCCCTTTTCAGTGATAACAGCTACCACTCTTTTTGGAAGACTTTCCACAAGATTTTGGAGCTTCTGTGAGAATTTGTACCCATTCATTCTGTACAACATTTATGAGGTCAGGTATTGATGTTGAACAAGAAGGCCTGGCTTGCAATCTCCACTCCAGTTCATCCCAAAGGTGTTGGATGGGGTTGAGGTCAGGGCTCTGTGCGGACCGGTCAAATTCTTCCACACCGAACTCATCCAATCACATCTTTATTGCACTGGGGCACAGTCATGCTGGAATAGAAAAGGGTTTTCCTAAAACCGTGTCCACAATGTTGGAAGCATGGCATTGTCCAAAATGTCTTTGCATTACGATTGCCCTTCACTGGGAGTAAGGGGCCTAGCCCAAACCCTGATAAACAGGAATCCCAATACTTTTGTCCATATAGTGTATCAGTAAACAACAACGAGAATCTATTTGAATGTTGTGACTTATGGTTCTATATAAACTTAACAATATCGCCAACATAATCATTTGCATTCAAAGTTTGCTTATCAGGCTAGTTAACATATTCAGACTGACACAGTTAAGGGTAAGTGCATTCCAACTGAAGAACTCACTCCCTGCCTCCAGAATAACCCTCACTGAGCCCCTGTACCTTGACCATGACCACAGGAACTCTTTCAAAGGTTTCCTTTTTTTGTCAAATGTAGCTACATGGATAAGTAGAATTCATTAGAACCAGAAATAAGACGGAAGGTTAGGCCTAAAGGGCCTCTGTTAAGTCTTTTAGCCAGCTTGACAAGAAGTGGGTAGAATTGTATTCATGGATAGACAGAAATTAGTTTTAGGGTTAAACTGGTCTTTTTGTTTCTTGTGTAAAATTTGAACACACAGTTTTATTACCAGTCGGTTTCACATCATTGGGCATTTGAATGATTACACAAAACCAGTAGTTTTGTTGTGGCTGACACTTGCCTATCACATAATATACATCTGTGCTTCTGATCAGCCATGGTTATTGTCATGCAGAGGAGTTTTCACTAATGGCTTTTCGAAAGAAAAAAATCATCAGTATGCTGAGATTTTCTTTTTCAGATTCACAAATACCATTTGATTTCCATGCAGGAAAAATGAAATTAGATTTCAGCTTTTGTTTAATATCATTCCTTTAGTGCTGGAGCATTTCAGCCGAAAACTCTATCAGCCAGGCGCTGCCAATTCAATCTTGATCTGTTCCATCAGCGCATTTCAATGAGAAACATTGTTCGCAGAAACAACAAGTTTCTCATTCTCCCGGAGCGAAATCTAGCTGACCTGAGGAACACATGCGACACAGCAAGGCCCCACTGTCAAAGCTCAGATCCATGCACGAACCAAAGCAGGGCCAGTACAGTGGCTGATGTAATTCTCAGAGAGATTGTCCCACAATCCTCAGCTTTCCAGGAACAAATCCTGCTCATCTGCTATGGGGAATCCTCCACTACAGTTCTCCAGTTATCTAACACACACACACACACACACACACACAATTTCTGCATGTCCTAGGCCAAAACTTCTCAAGAGATGTGAGAGGAAAAACCTTGTTACCAAGTTGAGAATTCTTAGTTTCACTTTGGAACCAAAAAGATACATTTCAAAGACTGCAGTGATTCAGAAGAGGCCAGGAAAATGGATTAGACTCTTCCTCTCCACAACACGGATGATGTGTGCATTGCGAAGTTGTACTCGTATCTGGAACATATTTTTTTCCTCCTTTGCTCCCAGAATTTCCCAGGAAAGCTCCTTAAAAAGGCTCTGGGGACACATTTATAGATTAAACAGAATTACAACTATTTTGAAATAAGTAAACCCAAAAACCTGTGAAGACTTTTTTGAAGGTGTCAGTGGTGGGATTCGGCCAAATCAGAATTACATGATATTTGCTCAGAATTATTTTTTATTCCGGGCAATATGTGCTGTGACTTTATAATGGTTGCTCCTCTGTGCATGTGGTAGTATTTGTGACTCACACAAATTAAAAGAGCAAACTTGAGACTTACTGGGAAAAATACTGGGCTAAAGGCATACATCTACAGACAATATAGCTGTTGTGAAAGCAGTGCTGACCGTATAAATTCATGATAAGTGCACAGCTGCACTTGTAAAAATATGGATGCTAGAAAAGGTTCTTTGTGTGGTGGCGAAAAAAAAACAGTTTTGGTTTTTGTAAAGGTTTTGTGAGTACAATACATTATGAGGATCTTCATACTCATACTCATTTACAAAAATGACCCTGAAGGGAACAAAAATGGTTCTTCTTCATCATTTGAAAAATCTTAGGGACACTATTTTTATGTATGTAGTTTCAGCTGGTCTTGGTTCCCGCATGCACATGGCATTCTGCACATCATTGAAAACCTGAGAGGAGCAGGCAAAGACTGATTCTCTCTCTCTCGCTCTCTCTCTCTCTCTCTCTCCCTCAACCTGTAGAGAGTGGGTGATGATGAGAAGTTGGACAGTGTTCACTGTGTGCAGATGGTTGTCCATAATGAGTTTCTGGCCAAACAGGACATGGCAAATCCAAACAGCTCCGAGATTCATTCTCTAAGCAGCCCAGCTAGCCAGATCATAAAGATGGTGAGTGGGAGCACTCAGCAACTCAATACCAGCCTGGTGGAAATTTGCATTTTCACAAAAGCAGTGGCAGTGTAAATAATACACATGCAAGAGTTCTACCTCGACCCACAGCAAACCAGTATGGTTATGTTTCTGCAGCGAACAAATATAAGAATAATTATTCTCCCATTTCTCATCTGACATGTATTTTGCCTTCATGTGCTTCAAAAGTCTCACTCTAAACCTCTGTAGTGCTTTGTTGTAATACACAGTGCTCCACTGGGCGAGTGCAAGTCTAATGGTTTTTTATTTCACGCTATATGTCATTCTCCTCTCCAGCTGGATTTATTGTTCTCTCTTTAAATCCAAATCAAGTCTCTCAATTTGTTCTGGGGAGATTTATTAAAAATGAATGGGCATGAATTATACAGCCAGTTCTTTGTGTCATAAGGCAGGCATTCGTGACAAATGTTCTTGTCTCTCCTGAGTGTGTGATAATTATGACAAACTGACAAAATATCATAACTCACACCACCTCTTCAAATCTCTGCACTAACGCATTAAGTGATGAAATGTCATCGTGAACCATCGCGGTGGCTCTTACAACAGCAATTGTTCATTAGTCTGATAAAATATCCCCAACACTGAGGCGGCATTAAACTGATTTGGTGCAAAATGGACCATACATGCCTCATCACACTGTCACCTTGGCACTACTTATCTAAAATATGGCATGGAATATAATATTGTGCTTTACTGATGTGTGTTTTCATCTGATTTTATGTGGAAGTCGAATGAAATATGAGGTTTATTAGTTTCTCAGCTCTTTCTGCTTTATTATTCTGCCATGACGATGAAGCGTGGAGCACGCTTTTGTGTGTGTGTGTGTGTGGGGAGAGGGGGGTGTTCATTTAACGCTCCTATCACTTCAGATGCTAATAGCAAACAAGGGAAGAGCAGGAAATTAAAAGTCACATCAATATGTGAATGAGGCGTTCCGCACAAAATGCATTTCTGCTGGCCTCTATTCTTTCCAGTATAAAACTAGAGGGCTGTATGCTGCCACAACTTTTTTGTATCACTGAGGAGTGGGGCAAAAGGACCAGCAGCCTGCAGGTTGGGCTTTCTTCTTCCTGGGCATCATGTAGCTTTTTTATGTTCAGCTGTAACAGTGGAGTGTGACATGGTTGGGTGTGTGTGTCGAGTTTTGTTTATTGCATCTCTCCAGAAGTCCAGGTCATTAACATTAACAAAAGGCAAATCACTGGCTGGAGGCGTATATGCTTGGTAATCTATTTTCTCACACATCAAAACAAGGACCTAAGAAACAATGGCTTGCTGTGCACACGAGCATGTGCATAAACGTCTACATGACTCAAAGCGCTATTCAAGCAAGCCAAATGAACAGGAAACAGGTGAAAGAAATAACCTGTCAAGACAAAGCTGGAGTGATGCAGGGGTGGAGCAAAGAAAAAAAAAATATTGCTAGACTTACAATGTTAAGTGTAACTTTACACAGATAAGCCAGGATATGGACATGTTGCTGTGCTTCTAAAACACTAAAAAAAGGTTTTGTGTTTGCATATTCACACACACACACACACACATCACAAAGCTGATGTTAAAAACGAGCTCTAAAAATCATCATTTCAGGCTTTAAGGTGCAGAAATGAGAAGGTACGAACATCCTTTATTCATCTGAACAGCAGGCACATCCATCAACACAGCACTATTTTTCCCCCCTTTTTCATTACAGTTGATGAGAGGAAGAACACAAAACACATTTGGGCCTTCTGCGCTCCATAAAGAATATAATCAATTCTCTATTATTGCATTCGGGAGGCTTGAGGGCTGTCAGGCTGCAGGAAAATGATATTGCTGGAGACTAGCCGAAGACAAATTTATGTGCGCAGCATTTGCGATGGCAAATGGGATTGGGCGCCGTCCAGTTCGTGTGAGTCACATTACTGATGATGGATGACCTCTCTGTGATATGTCAACAGTGACCCCAGGTACATCACATGTCACTTTTGATGGCCCTCGCATGACAACGCTCAACAGTGATGGCCAGGGACACATATATTTCTCTTACAAGATTACAGATTTCAAACAATATGCCCCCATCGAATCCCCCTCGGATCTAACTGAACACACATTAAACGTAGTTGCCCTGACATGTTGTAAATCTTCCTGACACGTTTATACTTATTTTAACGCCACAACAACTGCAATAAAGAATGGCAGCACGGCAGCATTCGAGGCAATATTTCAGCAGGCCCGCGGATGTTAGTTTGATGATGGTCTCTATGGTGCCCTGTGAGATGCCACCATTAATGAAAGCCAGCATAACCACTGGAGCCCGGAACATCAAAAGCAACTGGAGTTCCCACTTCATGTCGAAAAATTATCAAGCGCCGTCTAGAGACCCATTCACACTCTTTTCTATAATTCATCACGTTCAGCTTGATTATAAATGACAGTTACTCCATTCTCCCTCATCTCCCTCTGATTTTCCAGCAATTTCCTTTCTTTTCCATTTGGGAAGCTGCGCGATGGCTCAGTGCGAAGAAATCAATACCCCAGAAAACAAGGAATGCTGACAATTTTATAGTGCAGCTAAGCTAATCTAGGACTGAGGGGCCATTCTATTAAACGAGAATATGACTCCTCCAGGGCCTAACTTCTGTCATCAAACCCTAAACAGTAATTGGTTTATCAAAGGTTAATTGCTCAATAGATACCAGGCTGTTGGAGTTTAATTGTGCAATTAAATGCTCACACCAGAGCCCCGGGTTTGGTAATGGATGTTACCATTTGAATGAAAATATTATTTGGTGGCTGCAGGACTGATAACACTGAGACTACAATGCCCTCACACTCACTGGCTTCAGCAGGAGAGACAATGGACCGAAGATCAGGCATACACACTTGCCAAAAAGAATAATTATATGTGACCAAGGTCTATTAATCTAAGTACAGTTTAAATGACTCATCATTCACTGTGCCAGTCTTTGCTCCACTATTTGCCTTTTGTGAAAGTCCTGCCTGGCATCAAAGAGAAACACACTGCAAGGCAATGCAATAAAGGAAGAATGATGGAAGCAAATTAGTCCTTATATACACACACACCCACACACATACACACACACATATATATGTGTGTGTATACAGTAAATGTTAGAGGACATAAATCATCCTGAAGGCTTCTCATAAACTTAACAAGGATGGTCACTTCAGTATACAGATTTATAACTGACATGTGTATTTGCTTAAGGAGTTGGACAACTGAATGAGGTAATCAAAAAAAAAAAAACATGAACATATTAAGAACTATTTTGTAATTTTAGAGGTACAACAGCAGAATATCAGGATGCAAGCAGCTGCATCTCATATCATCTGCATATTATAAGTGGAAACAAAGAATTTAAAGAACTATTCATATAAAAATGGCAGACATGCATGCACAGTGTTGGTTTGTGCAATACCATTTGACATTCCACTGAACACAATTGAAAAAAATACCCATCCCTATTGAGAACTTCACAATATTCTTTATAAAAAGTTTTATAAATGATCAATCTGCAATGTGTTACTGAATACACAAGGTGTGAAACATTCCTAGGGGTGTGAAACTCTACAGGCATACAGCAATGTCTCGAATGCACTGATATGATTATGTTTGTTTAATATTAAGATATTAATTTGGCTCACATGAAACAGACTTCTCATTCATCTCTCTCTCATACATCACCAGTGGCTCCTCTAATGATCATTAGGTCATCTATAGTGCAATCATCTCACATAATTGACCTTGAATTGTTGCTTGAAAACAAACATTCTTATCCATGCTTCATTTATAAGAACATCCATCACAGTAATTAATCCCAAAGGAGAATTTAGTATGAGTGATAGAGCAGTGCATTGGATTTGCTGTCCTGCTGTGTGAATAAAGTCCATTGTTAGCCAAGTGATTACTGAAGGAGTCATTTTTCTCTAATATCGTGTGGACGGGAGAAAGATATGATATTCACCATCTTAAAAGTTAATAATTTTGCTTGTTTTTAAAAGTAAACAACTTTTCTGCTCACGCTTGGATACAAATAAGGCATTCGAATGAAAACAAACACTTCGAACGAAGGAACCATATTTCCAGGAGCTGGTGCTCCGTGTGAGGAACCAGCTGTGTTTACTGTGGCTGTGGAAGTGCAGTGAAATGCTTGACAGAGTGTCACAACTAACTGCTGCCACTTGCCACTGCTGCCACGATCTAATCCTGACCATCGTCAGCACAAAAGAGGTACAAGCGATTTCCATCTCCTGTGAGCGCGCCGCCTGTCAATCTGCCTATTCAAAAGGTCTCCGTCTCCCTGGGAGAGTCTGTTTCTTTCTCTCAGCACTCACCCCTGCCTATAAGTGTCACTTCAGTTTAGATTTCACCACACACTCAGAACCCCACAAAAGAGCTCCCACCGAGGGTTCTGCCGGACCAAGGGATCCCGCTGTTTCATTAGCCATCCAGAGAAGGCTCGTTTTTAAAAGTATCTTCGCACAGAACCACGGGACCCTTTAACCTCATTGGAGGAGTGCTGAGATGATTATTTGAACACATCGAACGTTACTCTGGCAGACTTATTCTGTCAGTTTATGCCAGGGTTAGAATTTATGTGATGGAAATATGCAGAGCCCCCCCCCCATGCTGCAAGAAAAGCACTGACCCATCGAGGCATGGACTCCACAAAACCTCTCCACAAACCCAGCCATCCACATGATGTCAAAAAGTGATTCATCAGACCAGGCCATCGTCTTACACCGCTCCATGGTCCAGTTCTGGTACTCACATTCCCACTGCAGACAGTTTAGGCAGCAATCAAGAGTCAACATTAGGGTGTAACAATGCAAAACCAGCTACTTTCTTTAACAGCAAAGTTTTTTTATTACCACACTTTTTGATGATCACTGAGTAAATAGCCTCAAATTCTAGGCGATTGTAATATCGCTTGGATTCCGTATGCTGTTTTAGAATCAGCACATCACAGTCATAAAAAGGCTCAAAAAAGGAGATGGTAATTCAGCTGGGATCAATGCCATGACATAAGTACACTGGGAAAGGACAATATTCTTTATCTTCTATTCTATTGTTCTAAAAATGATTTTATATCTAAAAAACTTAGTATGCTAGCAAGATATGCTAAAGATAAAACCAGTCATAATGGGAGTGTGTTTTAGAAATTTTCATATAAACTGACATAATTAAAAAGCAGCAATTCCAAATCTTCTGTTATCACCTGTCATTGTGGAATGTAGAGTGCCTGGGGGAGCAGTGTGTGGGGAAGGTACCTTGCCCAAGGGTACCTCAGTTGTGCCACTGGCAGTCCTGAGATTCAAACCCACACCCTTCCAATTACAGGAGCAACTCCCTAACCACCAGGCCACCAGTCTCCCTATTCAGTACCAAGACTAATGAAGAAGACACAGAAATGCACAAAATGCTGCCTCTTAACCAGACAATTGATCTGAATCATTATAACATCTAGCATTACCTACTTTGTCTAGCTTGTAGTAGACATCCACTGTATGGGAAGATGTGTTGCCATTTGAAGGAAACATTGTCTGCTAGCTAGAATTTGCAAACTGTGCAAAATTCAATATACTGCTGAGTACAGAATAGATGGAGTCAAATCTTACCAGCTACATCCCTGACTGAGAAAGAAACAATAGATCCAGCAGACACACACACACACACACACATTCTCATACACATGAACTTCTCCCACCACTGCGGCATTAAATGTTCATTTCTGACTCCTCCACTTCACACCGTCTCACATTTATTTTTAGGCTCCCGCCTGGGAAGAATATGAACTGTACTGCGCCTTAAAATGATGGTGCTTCTTTTGATAAAACAATTGAGCAGGACTGTATAATGCAAACACTACCAGTGCTGGACTGAGTGGCGTTTCAGCCCATGTCAGTACAGGACTTCACTGTACATAATGACACTCCACAAGGTGTTTTGCATTTGTTCTGTGGTCGATATACACGGTTCCACCAAAACACTTTCATATCTGAGACACAGAACTCGTCTCATTTCTGAACGGTATGATGGCTGGACATTCCCATGGTGTTTATACTTCATGTAATTGTTTGAACAGATTAATGCCACACCTTCAGGCATCTGAAAATTGCACCCAGGGATGAACCAGACTTGTGAAGGTCCACAATTTATCTTGGCTGATTTCTTCTGATTTTCCCATGATGTAAACACAAAGAATCAATATGTTTGAGGTGTGCCTTTTAAATACATCCACAGGTGTGCCTCCAATGAACTCAAATGTTGTAGATTAATCTATCAGAAGCTTCCAAAGCCATGACATCATAAATTGGGCTTCCCCAAATTGTTTAAAGGCATAGTATACGCCTTATTCAGCCTGCGGCCATGTTGAATCGAAAACGAGGCTGTGAGGCATAGAATTTGACTATGGCGTATTGTTGCGTACCAGAATGTCATCATTTAGCCGTCAGAATATAGGGAATACGTAATTTCCACAGGACAAAGAACATAAACATGGATTGTGAAAATTTGACGGGACATAGGACCTAACTTTCAGGTAACAATATTGCACTTATTTAAGAAAATGACCTTGGATACTAGCTATTGGCTAATTGCTAATGTGCGCATGTTTATCTTCCTATAAACGCATATATATGCTAAAATAAGTTACATAGTCAACTTCTATCCCTCACAGCCTCGTTTTTGATTCAACATGGCCGCGGGCTGAATAAGGCATATTCTTAGTGCATGTAAACTTTTGACTTTGATGAAAATAATAAAGAATTCTCTAAACAAATCTCTCTCTCATTAGCATGTCGCAAATAGAAATCATTTTAGTAATCCTAACTGAGCTAAAATAGGAGATGTTTAGTCTGATTTCATGTCAGACAGTGAGAAAAAAGGTTTATGTCTTTTTATACAGTGTATGTAAACTTCTGGTTTAAACTGTATGTCTTACAGGGTAAATGTGAAGTAGGTAAGTATTGGGACTAACAAACTACACTGAAATGCCCAACAGGTTCTAGATAATAAATGGGTATGTGTGAAATAGAAACTCCAGAGTACTGTATAATTATTTTGAGAATAGCTCGGTAAATACCAAGACTAACTAAATTATTGTCATGACTGGTGGCAAGCACACAGAAGTGGAGACGCAGTTGCAAACCACAGATATTTATTGTACGTGAAGAGGAGACCAGGAGTGAGAAGGTCATACTTCACTCTGGCTTGTCCTCACCGGTTCACAACAAAATCTCTGAGCTTGTGTGTGTGCTGCTTCTGGCTCCAACCATCAATGCACAGCCAGATGCTTGTTTCGTCAGTCCTCCAGGTGGGAGAGAACTCCTACTTAAGGCTGGGAGGGAGGGAGGGAGGGAGGGAGGGATAGAGAGAGAGAGAGAGAGAGAGAGAGAGAGAGAGAGAG
>JBBPCY010000019.1:14098760-14111866 GCA_037974405.1 Brachyalestes nurse
GAGAGAGAGAGAGAGAGAGAGAGAGAGAGAGAGAGAGAGAGAGAGAGAGAGCAACGCTGAGTGCCAGTCACGCTAAGCATGATGGTGAACAGACAAAGCATTTTGGGTCAGGCTGGGTTTAAATAGAGCGAAAGGAATTCAGAAACAGGTGAAACAAGTAATGACAGCCGAAGAAACCAGAGCTGAAATAATGGCGGAGGGGGTTTTGAAAATGAAGCAATATGAAATGTGCTTAGTTATATACACAAATGCTGGGTAAAATATGTTACTGCACGTAGTAGAGATCTGTCATATATGAGGAATACTGATATAATTGGTGATATTTCACATGGCAAGTACACATTATATTACACTTTTTTGAACGTCTTTTTTGTAGGGCATAACCCCATATAACAACCTGCTACACCCTATACTGTCTTTTACCGATTTATGTTCCAGCTTAAACATGAGGCATTACAATAACATTTAGTATTATTTGTATGTACCAACTTGCTACTCCAAATAATTATTGTAAATTTATTTGTAATTATATGTCAATTTGGTATTTGGTACTTTTGTTTGTTTAATATCTAGAACAGCATGTTACCACAATTAGCTAGAACTAAAGGGACTATAAAGGAACTCATTAGGATGGAGCAGTATAAAATTTTACTTGGTATCAGTATCAAAGTCAAGATACTCATATCATGACAACCCTCCTTACTGCCAGCACATGACACATCTGATTCAAACCTTACACTTCTAAGCAGAGTACCTTTTCACCAGGTAAACCCTCAAGGGCCTGCCAGTAGTGCTTAAGCAGTTCTAGCTCAGACTCAGTAATAGAGAAGCAACCCTTTAGGAGCAGAGTAATTTAACATAGCTCTCTATGGGCAGCTAACCATTTGCCACGGTGCTTGCAGGGATACACTTGATTGCGTTTTGCTGACTCGACTGTAAGCAGCCCCTTCTCTCATGTTCTATTCCCTGCTACACGCCCTTTAACTGCTTCTTTGACTGCAGCCTGCAGCCTGCTTCTTTGACTGCTTTTTTTTTCTTCGTCCCCTCCATTCTATCAGGACAGTAATGGCCTAAGTGAAAGCATGCATGTTATAAATGCACATTAAAACGTTCCCTCTGGCAATATTATAGAACCAGGTCGCAGGTTATCTACACCTGCATACAGCCATATAACACGCGCCCTCTCAATGTCATAAATATAGGAGATGTTCTGGGGTTTTAAAGTACAAGTGTTATTCAAAGTTTTGGAGTTTTTGCACTTGTCTGCTATTAATAACTGTCTTTCTTGCTCCTCCAGAAGCAAAACAGACTTACATAAAGAGTACTTTTAAGTAAATCAAATATGATGAAGTATGAATCCTGCCTTTCTGCTAAAATGCCATAAGGGAGAAGGAATTGCAGAGAGTCTCAAATGCATAACAAGCTGAATAGCAAGTACTACTTAAATAGTCAACTGCACACATGACTTAGAAGTACAAAGGCACTTTGTACACAGTCTAGCCCAGGTTGTTTTGAAAAAGACGTGGGTGTGCAAAAATAGTCATAGGGAGGCATAAACAGAGGACTCTTTTTCAGCTAAAGAGAGGACACACACTAATGCACGGGCTTCGTCTTCGCAGACAAACTCTTTATTATAAGGCACAGGCTCCCTAGGAGTGGCTGTATGTTATCAGCCCTCATCAAAGACACTGTCAAGAAAATGTAAAACTGGGACTTGCAGGGGCTGTCTGAGATGCTCCCCACATTCAAATGAGACAGCCTTATTAATTCTTCAAAAGCCAGGCAGCTTCCTTTTTTTCCCCAGACTAATTTTGGCACATTTAAGAACGATAAAAGCTCTGTCAACCTCAAACGCACGCAAATGAACTGAAAGTCCACTTCCGTATGAGCTGGTCTTTGCCGCATTTCAACCTGCAGCATGTGAAGCCGGTTTTCAGTTGACAGCAGGACAAGCCAGTCTATTTTAAGCACAGTATCACAGAAAGATCAAAAAAAATTTTATGCCAATAAGGCAAATCAAATATGATGTCACATAAATTATGAAATAAATCCTATAAATCATACAAATAAATATAAAAATGATATATATGCAATTTAAATCTGTGGAGAAAGTGGGTCATGCAACAAGACACCTAACTGAAGAACACAATGGCAATAGAAAAATGAATGTGTATAAACTGAGCAGTTTATGTCAAGAAACCCCACCAACATCCTAGAGCTGAAGATGTTTTGGGCTTAAATTCCCCCAAGGCAATTTTTTACATAGGCTGCTTTGGGAGTATGGTACTAAAGCACAATCAGGTAAAAGTACATGCAGAGTTAAGCTAGTTCTGTACACAGAGTCAGCCTGAAATTGTTTTAAAAAATGAATAACACAATACAGCGTGTGATAATAATGAATCTCAGCATGCCACTGTGGTCATGACACAATCAGTTACTGTGCAGTCTAACTGGTCACCGCTCAACACATTTGCATAAAGAGACTTCATAAAAAGAGAGAGCAGATTGTGCATCAAGATGTAAGAATTACGGTGTGCATTAATTATCAGTGTATATTATCAACATTTTCATATTACAGCCAGTGCTGGACTGGCCATCGGGCATACCGGGCATTTGCCTGTTGGGCCAACGGTAAATTTGGGCTGGTGAGGTACATTTGGGCCGGAGCGGAAACCCATCAGGACCCTCCACACCGAGGGGCGCAGATGGGGCTGGGGACAGGGGGATGTGTCCCCCTCAGACCTCGATCACCCCCCAGCCCCCGCCAAAAGCACAGATGATGTAGTGATGTATAACTCATACTCCTGTTTTAGGGTCTAAAACGTTTGATTTTGCACATCTTAAATCGAAAACCTGAACATGCCACTCCACTTACCGTTTTCTTCGAGCAAATAGCTCCTAGCAGCATGTCTTGTGTTATTGTTCTGGGGTCCTGTGACCTAGGAGCTGCCTCATTGGTGCGCGTGCCCAAGCCCTGCCCCCAAAGTCCCACCCCCAAGCCCCGCCCCCCGCCACCGTTGATTAGTCCCTACCCATTAAAAATGCTATCTGCGCCCCTGCCCACACCGCCCGGGTGGGCTGGTCTTAAAATACCCGGTAAGATTTTTTGTCCCAGTCCAACCCTGATTACAGCAGAATATGGCACAATCATGAGAGCTTTTTGTTTCATGTAAATGATCCCAAAAACTTTGCATGATGTCACAGCATATGTCACTTAAAAACAGCAACCCTGATTAAAAAAACATTTCCACATCCCTGATCATTACAGTTTTTTCACTCAAAATATCATGATACTGCAGTGTATCAGTTTCTTCCCCGTCTTCTGCATTCTCTTATACGACAGTACTGGTTAAAAGTCTTTGCCTGAAATAAAATGTTGCTTGTGAGCACAATATATAGACTTGAACTGTACAAAAAAATTACAATATATATAGACTTATAAGAATATAAACAAAAAATATTAACTGAATGTCTTGTTTTTCAAAAACTTGGTATTTTGTGAGCTGATTAAAGCCATACAGTTTTACTTCTGGAATTTTCTTTGATACAGTCCAGCCATTGCAAGGATTTGTTCAGTTCCACCAGCAGCACACCTGATTTAACTTAATGAAATACTGATTTACTTAAACATGGCGGTTACATACTCTGGGCTCTCGAGGAGAGGCTTGGAAATGGTTAATCCAACGTGCTGACATACAATTAAAATGTATTTTACATGGCAGTTTATTTGCACTTTCTTTTGAAGATATTTGCATGGTGCTGCATGTGTTCTCACTTTCACATAAATGGGAGGAATAATTACGTTCACAAGTGTATCTTTAACACTATTCAATATTGCATTAAAGTGAAAATAAATAATTGAGGTACAGTAAAGCTCCCTTTGAACACTCTTCAAAATAAAAGTGCTGAGTGTAAAAAACCGCTTTGGCTTCCTAAAGAAAACTGGACAGTATTTTAAGAAATCATTTTAATGTGATTGTGGAAAGGTACTGCGTTTCCACATCATGTGAAGGTCCCATGCCAATTAAAGGTTTTACCTAGAACCATACACCTAAATCACCTACTGGTAGTGGAGTAGTGGGTAGGATACTTGCCTCTAGACCACGAGCTCATGGGTTCGAATCCTTCTTTCAGCAAAACCACAACAGGGTCCCTGAGCAAGACCCCTAACCCCAAGTTGCTCCAGAGAGACTGCCCCCTGTAGTTAGGGGATTGGAAGTTGCTTTGTATAAAAGCGTTTGATAAATGTGGTAAATGTAATGTACCGTATTGGCCTGAATATAAGACCCGGTTTTTGTTCTAAAAATACTTCTTAAAAAAGGGGAGTCGTCTTATAGTTGCGGACTAGTTAATATGGTCTTCAAAAAACTTTTTTCCCAAAAATGAACCTGGAAAAGGGGGGATCGTCTTATATTCAGGTCGTCTTATCTGGGAACCTACATTTTTCAGATCAGTGTTGAACCCATCTATCGTCCATTAAGAACACTAGCATTGACAAAGCAGAGGAAGTGCTACGAAAACTCGGCCAAAAAAGATCTGCAATGACATTTATGAGAAACACCCATGTGAGGAAGTCAGAGGCCTATGTCAGTTTTGCCCATCTGAACCACATTAACCTGCCTGGATTAGAAAGCAAACACGTAAAATGTCATGTGTGCGCCTCCGTTGAGCCGAGCACAGCACTGAGATTTGCTCTTGCCTTCACTCTCATTTTCAAAACTATCTGTCATATTAAGACATGTGTCCTATTAATTTAAATGGAAATGGGCCGTACAGCTGGGCAAGGGCGGGTGAAAAAAAGAAAGAAATGAAAGTGGGTTGACTTTAAAGTAAGCAAAAAAAAAGACAAAAAGAAGTTGGTTAAATTGGAAGAATCTCTTGTCGATACACATGTAAATGGAATTTGCAAGCTGTTTACCATCCATGAAGGACAGAGCGAGTGAGTGTGAAAACACTGCTGCATATTCATAGCACAGTAGTCCTGCTCTCCAGCCCAACACACTCTTGGGGAAAGAAAGAGAGAGAGGTCAAATGAATATGGAGAGCAGCCTGCAGTTGTGACCTCTTTCTGTGAAACTGGAAGAAAAAGAAAAAAAAAGCACTCCTGTCTCCATCTCCCTGCAGGCCTTACTGCTAGCTTCAGTGTGAAGAGGATGTTTTATATCAAAACATGGGCGAACACATTTTTTATCTCTTTTTTTCTGTATTTACTCAGCTGCGGCACTGCCGATTTTATGTGGGACATCAAAGCATTCATTATCTTAATTACACATACTTCAAAATCTATTAGCGGCGGACACTTTGCACATCTAAGACAGATCCGACAGTGTTTGTGACAAACAGATTTTTAATGCAAAGTTTAGAATTTGTAAGTGACATATTGATATATCTCAGCGTTGTCTGAGAGTGCATCTTATTAGAATTCTCCTCATGGTGTCTCAGGCTGATGCTTAATGAGCAGCTCTCGTTCCATCTCTCTGTAAAACTGAAGAGCTGAAATCTCAAACATAATGTTGCTATTTCTGTCCAACAAGTAATGATGATAATCCATTATGAGCATGGACAACAACAACATCAAAAACAGCAACAGCAACAACACAAAAAGCTTTTACAAACCATTAAACCTTGATGAACCGGTCAAATCATAGCTGGGATCGTTATATCAAATTTTAGTATGTGTCCAATGAATTATTTAGCTTTATTAATTTCACTCTGGAAACTCACAACACTCTTTTAAAAATAAAAATACAGGCTTGGGAGTACTTTAGTAAGAAAAGCCTTTGGCCTCTGGCCTGATGCCAAAAAGTGTTTTTTTTTGGTCATTTAATGTGCTATTCTTCATCAAATACAAGATTTCTTAGTGTTGTGTTTATTTTTAGCATGTAAAAAACGTGATCTAACAGAGCAAAAAATTAATGGATTTTTATTTTGTTCTACTCACAAACTACCATTCTGATGGAACAAACACATGAACGCGAATCTAAGTAACACATCAGACAGGCCTGATTATTACCCTAATGAAACAGGACAATGACAAGAGCAATATCACTCTCCTCTATTCTTGGCATAACCAACAGAACAGGAATCTCTATACCATCTTCTATAAGGGATAGAAACACAGTAACCTTATAGAATAATTTCACTTTGGCCAGTGGAGACATGCACATGACATAACATGCTTTTTTGTCCTGGTTCCATCAAATTCACGTTGTAAATTGGTATAGAAAGTCTCTTAAAGAACGTCTTTTTATAATTTATCTTTTAAGTATTTCTTTACCCAGTCAAAAGTGTTTCTTCCATAACATTTCTCTGAAAACGCCTTTCTGGTCTCTTTGTTTTTAAGCATGCAATACAATACTTGGGTTGACACGACTAAAATGGCCACCTAGAGCTAGTAACCAAAGCTAGGGGCTAAATCTAATTCTCCCATCAGTCAGAGAGCACCAGAGTCTAGAGCTTTCCCCTGTGAACAGTACATTTAAACAATCAATCCCCCTAGACTAGCCCACAGAGAAATGCCACTGTGTTTTTCCACTCAGTGACTCCGGAGTCGCAGGCAGCGCCAGAACTTGGGTGGATAATCTGTTGGATCAGGCCTACAGGGGCAGGGGCAGCCAGCAGCTCGGCAGGGTCGGGCACCAGGCCTGGTCAGTTTGCCTGCTCTGGAGGTCAACGTCCAGCCGCTGCCAGAGGACAGGAGAAAGACTGACTCACTGTGATTGAATGGGCCTGGCCATATCAGACTGAGTTTGTGCTGTCGAGGCTGTAGGCAAAGACGTCTCATAACGTGTGACGCTGTGAGAGGAATATGAATTTAAGATGCAAAAAATCTAATAATGAAGAAAAGTGCATGCCTACCCACACTTGTATGGAAGCACCAATCATATTAATCAAATCCTATTGTACTGAATCTTCGCTTCTCTTAAAGAGGCATCACAATAGAGTGAAACCCACTCTCGGAACCTATCAAAAATCTGTACTGGTCGTTTTCCTGATTGTACATTCATTATATGTAGAGGGGCTATTTGTTGGATTGCTTTGTATAAAAGGCCCTCTCTTAAATCAAGCATGCCATTAGCAGGTTTCCTGTTTATCACCATCACTCTCCTTAAAAGAACCAGGCCGGCTGAAGGACCGGCGAAGGAAGGAGTGAGTTCTTGGCCTCATCCCTGAACGAAACTACTCCACTGAAAATGATAATTGTATCCTCCTTACCCAGAGAGAAGAGTTTATTTTCATGACCTTTATTAGGCATTCAGCTTCAATCCAGCACACAGCCACCCAGTGGATTGCAGTAATTACTTTTGCAGATAGAGGTGAAAGAGAGTACAGAAGCATGGGAAGAGGGATCCACACTGGTCAGGTCTCTATATTCCCCAGCACAGAGATTTGAATGTCACAGTAATCTCAGAAGGTTAGTCCTTGCTGTCTGATGTTTCTTTTTCTGGGCAATCTTCTATTCAGTTTGTTGTCTTCTGGTTTAGCCACTGCCAGCTCCAATTCCTTTCATTTAAAGCTATGACCGTACCACCATGTGTATAAGTAGTTGACGCCTATCGCACTGCACCAAACCAAACACAAGCAGCATCGCTGGAAGCCTCAACACGCCTGCAGGAGAACACTAATTACTTACTGTGCAGCTGTTACTGAACCAGCAGAACCTCAGTTCAGTCCCTCTACAGTCAGAACCCAATCAGAACCTCATCAGACAGATTCCCTAACTATTTATGATAACACAGTTTCAAAATCTGATATGCTGTCTTTGATCTATTTATAATTAAATATGGGTTTAGAATTTGATGTGCAGATCATCCCATTCTGATTATTTTACACATCTTTTTTTGCAAAAGTCTTTAAAAATGACATTGAAAATGTATGCATTAATATTAACATTGTCTTTTCTTTTACATCAGAGATCAGTACTGCTTGTGCTCTACCCAGGAAGATCACCTCAGTGTGAAAAGGCCTGAGGATGTGCACATATTGAAACTTTTCATGTGTAGCCTGATAGTGCCGCCCAATGCTGTGTGAGTAAACAAAGTAAAGCCAGGACTGGAGTTTTAGATCACTATTTGGAGTGCAGAATTTTACATTTACAAAAAGAACAATATGTTAAATTGCACTTTCCATGACCGTTATCTGTGAGCCACATGGTTAATTCCTCTTTCTGTTAACTGGGTAGAGCTATGAAGGTTACAGGAAAAGAACTTTAATTTTACACAGAACTTTAAAGTTCTTGAAACTCGCAAATCTCATTTACCAAAAGACCCACCTGTTGAAAAGTCCTCAGTAGTTCTTTCTGTCGTATCATTCAGAAGAAACTTTAGCATATTTATTTTTCTAAATTTTATGCCAAGTATAAAGACAGGTGTAAGTGTGTATAAGGAAGAAAAAGAAGGAAAACACTGGAGCAAAGTAGGTCAATCTAGAATGCTGATTGGTCAGATACAGCAACCGTATCTGTGAAAGCATGATGTTAGAAAGAGGTTAAAGATGAAAGGAGTCTTTGTTTAAATTGCAGTAAAATGGAAAAAAAGGATAGAAACATATTACATGAAGAAATAACATCAGGACTGAGATGATTTCTAAAAATAAAATGTACTCCAGTGCCACTACTGAGTGTTTCTGTTGCCAGTCTCTGTCTGTGTGTACTGCAGAACGCTGGATCAAGTTCCACATTCAACCCACCTGCCTAGCTGTGTTCCAGCATCGCCACAGAGGAAGCAGGCTTACTGTTATCCCACTCAGTAACGACTGTCAGCACACAAAACTAGTCAAACCTGTGTAAAGTCTGAGCCAGGGAATAAATAAAATACAAAATTGTGGTTCAATAAGCACAAACACCAATTTAAAAATCATTGCCCAGGTCATGATTTTACCGAAAGTGGGTTCTTTTAAACCTCTATAGTCTATAGCGGACCAACAGTCATTTTTTTCCATCATAGGCCACTTGCATTTTATTTACTTGCATACAAGTTTAAATACTGAACTATAGTAAGTTGATCTTTGGCAGGGTACTATATAAAATTTTAGACCATCTGTAGTCTAATAAGCCCTAGAAAGCTTTTAAAATAATAGATTTTGATGTAACTGATCCAACATTTGTTTGCCAAATGCTGCATATTATTTTCTTCTATAGTCTTGCCCATTTAAATATTTATAGACTCAATGTATCAGGCATTTTCTGTCTGAATATTTTCAACACAACTGGTGTACAAAAGCAATTAATGGGCAATGTCCATATAAAAAGGCTCAATATGCTTTTTCTTCCACAGGCGTATACATTTGAAAGGGTGTGCAACAATGGAAGCTCATGCATGACTGCTACTTACATATTACATGTGTAGTAATAGTTTAGCTGGTTTTGTTTGCCTGAGACTTGCTGGAAGAATGATAGCAGACACTGCGACTAAATGGATGTACAAGCAGTGAACACCATGTTGTTGTATCACAGTGTCTGTTTTCTTAGCTGAAGTAGAATTACACCCCTGTAGAAGGTCTTGCTAAGAAAGAACATTATTTATTAACACCACTCATTTCTTTATCAATCATTTTCTGTTTTGTCTTTATGCTGAAAGATAAACAACAATATCTAAGAATGTACATCTGTACAGTGCCTCCTTTTCGCACTCTACATCACTCTAAATAATTTCAGATCTTCATACAAAATAAAATGTAAGACAAGGAAAACATGAGGAAACACAAAACATTTTTTTCATTTATTGAATACCTATATAACCTATATGACAGCTTAACAACTGGTTGTGTCACATATTCAGCAACATATTCATATAACAGCAACATATTCAACCAAAGTGCAAAGTGATGTGCAGATCTACCAGAGCTAATAAAGTGACAGTAATGATTTTGGGAACGCTGAACCAGTGTTGAATTAAACTATCATGAATAACCATCTAAATTTGGTTACTGAATGAGTAACCTCTTAGCTTTTTCACAAATATTTTAATTAACATTTTTCAACTGCATTTTGTGTAGAGGAAATATTTCTTATCAGTATTGTACAATGATTCAGGAAGGCATTCCATATGCAAGACAGTTTAAATATATTTGCTCCGTCACAGTCCAAAACAAATTTCCTACACTGAGAAAAAAGTATATTCGTTTCAGTTCAGCTCACTTCAGTGCAGCGCGGCTTTTGTTTCCCACCAAAAACTGGATTGCTATCAGTCAATAAAATTGGCAGGGGTGATAAGAAACTGTCAACTGAATTAACTGAAGTGAGGAAAACTGCATCAATGTTCTCTAAAAAACACTATTTTGTGGAAACTTCAAATATCTAGGCGCTCAATCTCTGAAGATCTGACATGGACTCAGTTCAAAAATGCAAGGCAGCATCTTTAGCACCTGATACGGCTGAGGAAGTTTTGGAGTCTCTCCAGTGATTCTAAAGACTGTTTTCTCTGGTGCTATAGAAAGTATCCTGACTCAAAACATCAACTCCAGGTTTGGGAACAGCTCTGCACAGGACATTAAGGTACTACAGAGATCTGGGCATGGGAAAACCAGGAGATGAAGGATCAGAGCAACCAGCATCATCAGAGACTCGTCTCATCCCAGCAACTATCTGTTTAACCTGCTGAAATCAGGTAAACGATTCAGGAGTTTTATGGCCAAAACAGAACAGCCTAGGACATGCTTCTATCCTCTTAATCAGGACACAACACCACAACTTTAACGGAACTCTCTACCTCACTGTATCTCACTTGTCATCTGTCACTTAAGTCTATACGGCAACCAGCAAACTGCACTATACTGCACAGATAGTCTATCATATTTCTTTACATCTGTATAGTTTATTACCTTAGTTTAGCCTCTTCAAATGTTTATTTACTTTATTTTGAATCATATGATAACTTTATTTCATGGGACAATAAACGGGCACCTTTCACTACATCTTGTACTTGTATAACTATTTATGTGACCAATAAATAATCTTGAATCTTGTGTACCGTCAGATACCAGACACCAGTTGTGCTATGACTTCTATTGAGCATGTTTTTCAACAATTAAACCCAATGATATGAACCTCATAGATACTACAAGAAGGTTGAAATGATGACACTGAGTCTCACCATATGTCACCACAAGATTGACTTGATTTGCTTGGAGGCTGAAAACAGGTAGGCTCACTCACACTTGTTTGAGAACCTGCTTAGACAATGCTAAATGAGTGTTATGCTTGAAATGTTCTCGATTTCAATTATTAAAACCTGAATAGAAACCTTAATAACACAGTAATATCACAAAGCGAACAAATACTATACAAAACTATAAACCCCACCAGCCTTATGTAACAAATTACAGAAGTCAATCTCGCATGCTCTGCCCCAATCGAGTACACAGAAGAATCCTAAGAGCATCGCCCCTTATTCTCTCATGTCTCAAAGCACGAATGTGTCTCACTGTCACATTTCTTTCTCTTTTTCTGCCTTTTTTTTTTTTCAGGAATGCTAGTACCATTTCAAAGCCTGACTGCCTTGAGAGAGCCTCCAGGCCCCCATCTCTCCCGCTCTCTTCCTCCCTTCCTCCCCCGCTTACTCTCATTCTCTTCTTAAAGCCAGGGCCCAATGTGAGCATCTCAGGGAAGGTAGGCACCTCAGCTCCTCAATCCAAGTCGAAAAAAAAAACAAACCCAAAAACAAAAATCAAAACCAAAAAAACAACAGCTCCAGTCGATTCTACAGTGCAGAGTGGCAATGAGATCTTTTGATCAAGTGTCAGGTGATGACAGATGATCTGCATTAATCTCTTCCCCTCTCTACTTCCCTCCGTCACTCTCTTTGCCTGCTGAGCACGGGGAGGCAAGCGTAGCTCATCAGCTCACAAAGCAAGGCAGCACCAAAAGGGATTGCTTTGTTTCACTTCTTATTTTCTTTCCTGCTGGCTTCATGCTGCCGTACTCCACGAGGACTCCTGTGTTACATCAGCAGAGGCAAATCAGAACTGCTGAAAAATATTGAAGGGAACAAGGTCTGGTGGTCCTCTTGATGTTGTGCACATGGCAGGAATGGACCACAGTAAAAGGGGGCAACATACAGTGTGTCCCCCGTTCTGTGGGAGATTAAATGGCTGTCTGAACACCAGCCTTGAAAACCCAATCTACAAAACGGTGTCACCACATCTTCCGGTTGCGAGATGTTCTGACTTCGGGTCTTTATAATTAGCTTTCCACACGAAAAGCGACAAAGTAAACCAGCTTATCGACTTTGGTACCAATTTTAATTGTGATAAGACAGATACCCTGCTGTTTTGCAAATTAACAGAGAATACAGAGCGCCTCAAACACACAGTTGAGCTTGAGCCATTGTGTTTTTGGCCTTTGTTTCTCGTCATCGTTGAATGGGTAGCAGAGCTGTCAGGGAGATAGAGTGTGCAGACTTAATTGCAAGCAGATAGTCAAAATGTAGAATGACACAGCTCTTTTTTCAGGTCTTATTTTTTCAGAGAAATAAGGTGTGCACATTAAACTCCAGCAATCATTTCTATCAACGGTCTTGCAAAAACAGACTAATGTCACTGGCAGATTTCAGTAGCTGTCATTTGAGGCACAAACACATACAAACACACAGACACTTTCAAAGGTAACCTTGACCAAACCCCTGAGAGTCTAATGACGCACATCATTGTGGAAAGATGAAGTGAGTCTGTGCATCCTCTTATTGCTAGAGGGATGGGAACACCTTTGCTGACACCAGGGATGGACATTTTTAAACAATATTTCCAAACATCTACATTAGATAATATTGTATTATGCCACAACAGTACTTAGAGCTAGCATAAGAGGTGACTAATTCTGGATTTCAGTGAATTTAGTGATTTTTGTATTACATTAAAAATAAAAATAAAGTTATTTTGCTATGTCTTATTACTTAGCTGTGTTATTTTGCTAAGGTATATCATATATATACATTAATGCATATATTAGGGAGACGATTTTTTCAAGTCGACTTGTCGGTCAGAATAGTCGAAGTAGAGTCAACTAGTCGATTGAAGATGTCATCACACACACAGTGGAGGAACACGGGTGTGCAACATTGAGCAACTTTTATTAAAAATTCTCTGTAACATTAACAGTCAACACGACA
>JBBPCY010000019.1:14118240-14137190 GCA_037974405.1 Brachyalestes nurse
TATATATAATGCAAATGGAAAGGAATCTACATTAAAGCACATAGCATTTTAAGCATAAAGGCAAACTGAGTATGCATCACAACATCTTATGTGAACAGGAGAAAAAAACATTAACAGGATTATTGCTCCCTCCCAATCCCCCGGAAAATACAGACTATATCAACAGAGGTGTGATTAAGGTCTTACTGCATCTACTGAACAGCTTGCTGCTGCTTCTAAGGAGTCTGCATTTAAATAAAGCACCCTGTGTTGGAGTAATCCAGCGTCTTTAGAGCAGGAGATGGCTCTCAAACCTGTGCTCGGAGGGGAGTTTTTAAATGCTATAGATAGACCTGCCTTTGCATCATTTTAGCAGGTCTCCTGCATATTTGTGGGTCAAACGTGATTGTACTAAAGGGTTCAAGAAGTGAACAAAACAGAATCTGAGATTCTGGTCACAGTGTGTCCTCTCTCTATCTTTTAGCACCGCAGCTCCACATTTAACGTCTACAAAAATAGCAGGCTGAAGTCAAAAGTACGTTTGTGAGTCTTGGTAGAATTTTGTGTGGAGCCCACAAGCTCATTCACTTTTATTTCCCATGCACTTTCAAAACAATATGTGCATGAGAATGTGTGTTTTGACAAAAATACATCACCAAAAGACATTTATAAGCATTACCTGAAGACTTAATAAACACTACAAAATTGTATATTTCCAAGGTCTGTTTGGGGACAGAATGGACCATTTTTAAAATGATAAAAATAACTAGGAGAAACACCATGCACAGTTTACCATTTTTATAAGATTAAAACAATTACATATTTAAGATGGAACAGGAGAAAAATCTAATAATTAATGACTAACCTTACTCATGTGGCGCAACTTATCACAATAACAATAATGTAACACGGCCCATATCTACAGTTCCTTAAATTTATTAGGATTCCTAAAGGCAGGAACCGTAAACGCGTGTTTACAAGTCACATTTACTCACATTCAAGCAGAAACATATGAGTAAAGAAACAAGAGAGCTGTCTTTACCTGTTTGCAGTGCTCAGACGTGTTTGCAGAAGAGTATGTGAAGGTTGTAGGAGATGACATGCAGTTCACCCAGAACACCCAGAAACAACGGATCATTTGTCACCTCTGAAAGAAAAAAAGGACATTGTTCATTTACAGGCACACACAGGAGTGCAATCCTGTGAAAGCGCAGAAGTCAAAAGCTACAGGCAAAAACGAGCTGTGCACTGAACGTGTGTCTGCATGTTAGTGTGAGCTGCCCAATCGGCCAAAACAATTGAAAATTCCATTTTCTATTATGTCTGCAATGGAGTAGGAAACAGTGAAAGCCCTAAGGAAGTGTGCACGTGTGTGTATATGTGTGAGTGTATGTATGCGTATGTGTGTGTCTGTATGGGGGGTCTTTGCTGAAGACCCCCAGGACAGTGTGGACAGCAATGCAGAGCGCAATCCCTTAGTGCTCACACAAAGAGGAGGTGTAATTGGCTGGCGATGAAAGGCCATAACCATACATCACACAGCTCGTGAAACACCCTTCCCACAGCCAGCTGAACCGCCGCCTCTACTGTCCAGCGCTTACAAACAAATTCACACTTTTTTCATAATAAAATAACTAGGGCTGGGCAAGTTAGCGTGTTATTATCACGTTAACCCATTATTTATTTATTTACACACACAGACGCACCGTGGGTCACAGGAGGGGTGGGATGTTGATCAGTACTGGCTTGAGATGGGCGTCATCACGTGTCTCAACCAATGAGACATGTGCTACTAAACATAGACAGCTTCTGCTGCTCCCTGATAAAAGAAAAATGTTTCTGCTGGTATCTGTTCAGAAAACAAAAGAAAACAGATTTATAAATTTTAACTTGCTGTTGCTCGGAAGGTGTCTGGTATACTGATCGTGGCTCTGGACATTGAGGATAACTTGTTTTATACAAAATGATAATACCCTGGCAGTGGCAAATAAGTTTGCTTTTATATTTGATTCGATTTTCACTGCAACTGTTTAAAGGGAATACTTCTTTTAAAAAGCTCCTTATTTGTTTAAAGTGTTTGCACACCAAATTTTGTTGCACTACTTTTAAAATAAACGTGTGCAATACACTACTTTTAAATTAATTGTTGAATTTTGCATGTAACAATGCGATTAATTGCATCGTTCCCCAACAACTTTCAGATGATTTTTAATTAAGCACTTAATTTAAGATGGACTAAAAGGAGGCTTATTAGGGCCCAAATAGCATTTTACAGACTTCAAGCATTGAGTTTTACTTGGTCTTTGAATTTAGCTGCTATTAACCATGATTTAACCATAAACCATCATTTTAAGCACTTTTATTTTCAAATGTGTCATTTTATTCTCCCTGCTTTTTCAGTGTCAGTGATACTAGAGGGTTTTCTCCATTTATTTCCCTATTTTTAAAATAGTTGATAGGTATGTCCGGTACATATAAAACACACAAAGACACAGACACACACATATATACAAAAATGGCTGATGGGCAGTGCTCTGGATGGGAATTCACACTGCCTGCACAACAGATGGGTCTTCACATAATTATCCTACCACTCAGAGCACAGACCTGGAAAGGCCACATAATAAGCACCTATCCCTTCACGGGTCTGCATGCTTCTACTTCTGTGTGCTTTCACTTGGTTTTGCTATTAAAAGGAAAAGTACACCTTATCCAAATTCAATTTAAAGTAAATGTATTCATATTTCAAATTCAGCTTTTATGAGCTTGCTGAATCAGAACATACAAGCTATGTATCTAGATAAAAGCATGTAAAAAATTGAAATTATCATTTTTCATAGCTTAGATTAGGACTCCTTTAGGCACTGGAAGCATGAGCTTTACTTAATAGGTTAGAGATTTTCTTTGAAGAATTAAATATTTAGTAAAAGAGGGATTCTTGCATGTTTCAGGCAGGTCAGTTTTTGTTGTAATTTTGGAAATTGCCCCTACATGTGATGTGAACATGTACTACTGTGGTGGGTCATTGTGCATGCCATTTAAAAAAATGCTGAGCAATAAAGCACACCAAATTCTGACTATATATGTAGAGTATATATATATATATACACAGAGGTTCTTGGAAGAGGCCAAAAAAAACACGTTTTACATTATTACTATATATATATATATATATGGCTACATCTACACAGAAATGTTTCACCAGACACAGAATCAAGCTCCTCCCATGGCAATCTCAGTCCCCAGACCTCAACCCCCTTGAAAACCTGTGGAGTGAGCTGAAGAGGAGAGTGCAGAGAGGACCCAGGTCACTGGATGATTTAGAGAGGAATGGTCGAAGACCCCTCTTTTTGTATTCTCCCATCTTGTGAAACATTACGGGAGAAGATTAGGTGCTGTTTTGTTGGCAAAAGGGGGTTGTAGAAAGTATTAACATCAGGGGTGCTAATAATTGGCACACATGATTTGATGTAAAAGAATTATTTCTTAATGTGGGATTTTTTCCTATTGGATTTTCCTCTTTTTTCAGTGTGGTCCTATATTATTTAGAACAAAACTGAATTTATTAGAACACATCTTAACCAGTGGTTATATATATATATATATATATATATATATATTAGGGCATTAACACAAAAGTCGACTCTCTCCCCTCGCTTGTGTACACAATGCAGTCTTCGCCTCTGATTGGCTGATGCTGACAGGCGTTCCGTGACTTAACCAATTATTACAGTCCCTTCATAAAAGGGCCGGTACCGTGGAGAGTGAGTGGAATCCAAACACAAGACAAGAGACATACAGCAGAGAGCACAGCCACACAGCACATGTGGAGATACTTCACTCTTGACACACAAGCAGCACAATCTGCAAGTCGGTGTTAAAGTACAGTAACAATACCGACGTTCTGCATGGCATCTGCTAGCTAACATGGCTATTGCTAGCTAACATGGCTAACGCTAGCTAACATGGCTAACACTAGCACTGCAGGGAATCGTCCTGCTGCGGCTTAAACTGTTCCTACTCTCAGATGGACACTTAAATTTACCAGAAAATTCAAGGTATCAGCCTTTGCTTTTTTTTAATTGTCATGTTGAATGTTAATGTTACAGAAATCTTTTAATAAAAGTTGCTCAATGTTGTACACCCATGTTCCTCCACTGTTTCAGAAAAACTCAAGACATACTAAGCTTAGAAATAATAAACAAGCTAAACCTGAAATTCACATATGATTCGCCAATCGAACAAGATTTTCTCCAGATATGAGAACTGCATCAGGTATGTGATGACAGAAGTAGACATAATTTACCTAATTCATGTCTCGGAAAACCTAACCTTGACAGCAGTACACAGTGTGTGTGCCTGACCCTGTTTCTGTGTTTACAGCCAGAAAAAGAGAATGAGAGAGAGAGAGAGAGAGAGAGAGAGAAAGAAAAGAGAGAGAAAGTCCTCCATCTGGATCTTCACTGGGGAAGGAGAGAGCGAGTTGCCGCTCATTATTCTGCCCAGGCACTCGAGGCCACAGGAAATAGCTCTCTTCATTTTTCTTGTCAAAATGCAGCTCCATTAATGGTGTGTTCTCAGTCAGTGGCGAGACACAAGGCTGGCTTTGGCCTGCTCCAAGCATATACCGAGTCACGATAAGCAGAAGAGACCCTTTCTAATGACTGTTACCCCCTCCTTGCCGTCATCCACTCACTTCAGGCCACCTGAACAGTTGCTGTTCAGCTGCAACACCTGCAGGCCTGCAGGTTTATTTTTCTCATGTTTACATTCTGTAGCCTCTAAAATACAGTGTGCTGCTGCCCTTTTAAAAGACAGGAAATGTAGCCTTACAAGATCTTCACAGCGTAAATGAATGGAAACACCTCATACAAAAATGTTCAGGTTAGATGCGATTTTTGATTCTAAGGTCAAGGCTGGGTTTTCAGTAACAAAATAAGGCACCACATCACAACCCATAATCCATGAGTCACTTCAGGAAAAAAGCCTAGTCATTTGAGTGTATGAGGGTCGCACGAGCCCCTCCATCTTCAGATCCCCCCCTGATAGGACACAATCAGTCTAGTTTTGATCATTACCAGTCATTTCTGCAAATGAGAACCTGGGAAGGGAGAGATGAGCATATCAGTATTAAATAATCAATTCTGACAAACTGTTCATATTGTCAATCAAAGTAATAAAATTGAATAATTTCTGTGTAAATAATGACTAATAAAATCATTATATAGAAGCTAGTATGAATAAATGTAATGACTCTTTTGTTGTATTCTTCTCTTTAATTTACACCAAAGGGAGCCTTAAAAATACTTTAACAAGACAGAAATGACATTTCTAGGAAAGGAGCTTACTATTGATTTTTTTTTATGTGAAGAGTTCTTTCAAAACAATCTAAAACACCCAGCAAATGGCAGTTAACTGTCAGATACTATGTGTAATACAAAATAAACCTGCTTGGTTACAGGAATACTAGTATTTTATGAATTATGAGACTATATCGGATATAATGTTTATTATCTATCAATATTTGTAACACTGAAAATCAATGTCAAGCTACACAATATGGACAAAAGTATTGGGATGCCTGACAATTACACAAACAGGGTAATGGCAACATTGCATTTAAATACCCAGACTTTGATGTGGAGTTGGTCCCCCTTAGCAGCTATAACAGCTTCCACTGTTCTTGGAAGGCTTTCCACGAGATTTTGGACTTTCTGTGGGAATTTGTGTCCATTCATTCTGGAGAGCATTTATGAGGTCAGGCACTGAAGTTGGACAAGAAGGTCTGGCTCACAATCTCCGTTTCTGTTCATCCCAAAGGTGTTGGGGTTGAGGTCAGGGCTCTGTGTGGCCAGTCAAGTTCTTCCACACTGAACTCATCCAGCCATGTCTTTATGGAGCTTGCTTTGTGCACTGGGACACAGTCATGCTGGAATAGAAAAGGCTCTTCCCCAAACTGTGTCCACAAACCCTGAAAAACAGGTGTGTCCCAATATCTTTGTCGAAATAGTGTATGATAGTATCACAGCATTCCGTTATAGACAATATATTGACGGCATATGTCCCACTCCAATTTATTTTACCTCCAAATATTTGATCTCTGCTGGCTGAGACTAGTACTTTGAGTAGGATCAGGTGGCCGACCAGCAGAGCTGAAATAGCCATGTGTTAACACTGAGCAAGGCCATCTCATAAGATGAGCTGTGCAATCTCCCGCTTGCTGTTTGTCTCCAGGTTAAAGGAATTCATGAAGTTAATAAGCAGAGCAGCTGGGGCTTCATAGTCCTGCTGAAATGGCACAGGACATGACATCAAGCTACGCTACACTACATCACCAATATTACACATATCTCTAGTGAATGAGACAGCATATGCTGCCCAAGAGCATAAGATATGTCCTAAACCCCAGTTGAGTTATATAACTGTGTTAAGCAGTGCATTATAAGATTATGTTTCTGTGGTAGAGTGGAGGTCATGAATGACATTTTGGGGTTATGAAAGGTGGGGGTTGCTAATGCATGGCTATAGGGATGTCGAATTGCTCAATTAAAACTGAGCAATCGATTAAAATATCCATTCAAATGTAGAAATATATCAATTAAATATAGAATAACCACATAATATCCATTATAATATTTCCAGAGTTATACTATAACCAGAGATTGTACAATAAATTGCCAGTTATTAGATGGCAAATGGTCTACTGATTTCTCATGCAGTAAAAAATAGTGTTTTGCGCAAAGACCCATTCATTTTGGCCTCACAGTGTCTTTATGTTTATTTTTTCAAAAAACGTTTTGATGTTATGGAAACTGCAACAGCATGCATTAGTTGTTTTAAAACCAGTACATTTACACATCACCCTATTAAGCCTTACATACTTCCAATAAAAGGTTTTAGAGTTTTTATGCCTGCTTTTATGCCTGTTTAATAAGACATAATACAGAATAGGCTTCATTTACATACCTCTGTCTTGCAGCGAAACATTCTTAATTATATGGAATAAAGAGATGTAGGAGATGCCCATGTAAAAATGATTTACACACAAACCCATGGAAACATCGCAGGTAGACCTCCATTAAAAAAAATAAAAAACAGGACAAACTTGTGATCTAAAATATTTTGGAATATTTGCACTTGCATGTTTTATATTATTCTTTTCACTGAATAACATCTCTGATGTTTCTTAATATCTCTGATTAATCTTTAGAATAATCAGCAGATGACTTGATTGCTAATATAATCAATAGTAAGTGCCCTGCAGGACTGATATCATGTGGTTTGGTGCAAATGTGCTGACATTTTTTTAGTCCCCTCTCATCATGCACACACATTCACAATTGCAGTAATTGTAATGACTGAGCAACGGGTCGGCGGCTTCTTTCACAACCAAAGCCAGTACTGACACAAGCAAAATAGCACTGCAGCGACTCGTTAGAGGAGATACTGTCACTGTGTCTGTCATCCACCGCTTCAGTACACACTGCTCCATGGCATCTGACACCAAGCATTTCCCTCTGTGCCAAAACCGAGCAATGCTAGAGAAAACTAAAACCGGGGAGATCACCCCCTTTCGAAAATAACCAACTAAAGAAGTAAAATCATAATAAAATGTCTCCTTTTCTACATTCAAGGGTTAAAAAACCATAACCCTTCAGAACTGGAGCTGTGTATCCCTCTGCAGCCTGACCCTTAAAAAAGATAAGTGCACGCTAACATGCATTAAGAAAGAAAGAAAAAAAACAGCATATGTTGCCTTTTATAACGCTGAAGCAGAAGCAGTCTTTTAAGGAAGCGCCTGGCGGGGGTCAGAGTGTTGATTCCTGGGAGGCACAGATAACCCTGCGCTCTGTGGTCAGAGGTCCTCATCTAAACTCCACATTCTTATTGCACTCTGCTCCAAACACACAGCGAGCAGAGAACACTGGGAGGGAGAAGCAATCAGTACTGCAAACACACAGGAGCTATTAGCTACTAGGTCTTAAATTCTTCTACTGTTTGATGCACCTAATAATAAAAATAGACAAGGAAAAAAACATTTTCAGCCTTTCAGAGCTTTTGTTGCATTAAGATCCACATTTTACACATTTTTGGCTAGCCTCACTGTGGCCAAGAAGGCCATTTTAAAAATACGGTTTGGGGCTCCCAAAACCAACTGTTGCAAATGTTTAAGCATTGGTCCAACCATGAGGGGATCACAAGTTCAGTCCCCAGTGGTGGTGCAGCCATCTGTGGCCTGGAGTCCAAGCTCGGCTCTCTCTGGGGGGGCAGGGGGGCTCTCCCTCTCCCCTCTCATTCAGCCCAGTGCTAGCCAGCACGGATG
Organism: Brachyalestes nurse; assembly: GCA_037974405.1. NCBI lineage: Eukaryota > Metazoa > Chordata > Actinopteri > Characiformes > Alestidae > Brachyalestes > Brachyalestes nurse. The sequence continues at coordinate 14,126,543 of JBBPCY010000019.1, forward strand.
TCTGTTAGATCACATAACAGAATTGGTGGTTTGTGTTCTCCTTCAAGCACTGTTATGCTGTCCAACGATGACAGATAAAAAATTACAGTGGCGCCTCATGTGATTTAAAGAAACCACATATTAGCCTTCCAGTGTTGGTGGAATCATGTAATGGGGGGAATCGAAGCAAAGGAATGGAATTAGAGATGACTAAATTGGGCAGAAAATGGTGTGAATTCTCTGCTCCTTCTGCTCCTATAAGGCTTGTCTCCTTTCATGACATCACTGTCTTGGTATACAAAACGACTAGGATAAATAGCTAAAACAAGGACTATTGTATCCAAACACTGCAAGTGAAGTGTCGAATGTAATGAGAGACCAAGATACACGGCAACTGGATAATTACTTCCAGGTTTTGGAGTGGGTGGGGAAACTCTCTTTTCATTCTGTTTTTCTAGTAACTGTTTTTTTGTTTTACATACATTTAATATTTATTAATACTTCCATCATCATTATGCTTATAATATGTAGTTTTAATGATGATTACCATGATCATCACTTCATAATATTTTTTCTTACTACTGTAGATACTGATACTGTGTGTTGATTCTTTTTTACTTAGTTCTCAATAAAATACTGATCTTAAAAAAGAAAGAAAGAACTACTTTGTAAAATAATGGGAAAATACATATAATGGGTGAATATATCAGGCTGAAACCTGTAAAAGAGTCCTGGAGGACATTAAAAAATATTGCAAGCTACCAAATAATTACAGACAATTCACTGAGGAGGAAAAATGTCATCAATACATTTTACTACCATTGACAACATGTTGACCGCATTATGTTGTTTATCATATTACCAAGATATTTTTTGCACATTAATGTTCATTTTATCACTGGGGTAGGCAGAGTCTGGTCTGAGTGAAGCTTCACGCTGCTTAGCTCTGTCATAGAGATTCATGGAGCTGTCCGTGGTGCTGGAACATAATGTACACCTTGTCTCTACGAGGGGAAAATGCTTGCATGCAAAAAGCTGTGAAACGTATTTGTGTCTTATGGATGGGTACATGATGAAAGCGTGGTAGAACAAATGAAAGGCGTATTTGAAAAGCCATGGATTTCCATTTAATCACTCAAACTGAAAGCGGATTCAAAAAATACACAGAGAATCCAATTACTGCAACACTTTAGATTAAAGAAAAAAAACAAAACAAACACCTTCCTCCACTCCCAGCCAACAAGAAGTGACTGGCTTTAACAGCATGTGTGTGTGTGTGTATGTGTTATTATGAGAACGATCTTGACCCAAATAACTCTTTGTTTACTGAGTGCCTTTTATACGTGCAACCCCCCCGATCTGTTTTTACACTGCTGACTGATCACAGTTTTAATTAGCTGAGGACCCCGCTGCAGGGGAGACTTATAAATCCATACTAATATTTGCAAAATGTGTGGCGAGGGCAACATCTTCATATCTGCCCCTGACCGTGGAGCATGAAAGTTTGAGCCACAAATAACAAATATGCAACTACATGCCCCTCGTTTACACGTCTTCCCCGAGGCAATATCTGTATCTTTTTTTATCTGAAGCAGAGAATTAACTATTTTTAAAAAATTGCATTATTGCATTCATTATTGCATCTGTGAAATATGTTAAGTAAAGGTGTTAAGATATTCTTGTAATGGTGTCCTACAGTACAGTGAGAATATTTAATCCATAGACTAGCACTGGCTCATTACACATCTACTTTACTGAACAAGTAAATAAAACATTAAAGAACTCTCAAGCAGGTGCCCTTTCACACCTTCAGCACTTTTAAGCTTATGCATAAAAATGTCATAAGTATCATAATTTATGTGATAATGTCTGACACTACAAATCAAGAGTGCTTTTCATTCAGTGACAGTCTTTAGAGGAAAATACAGTTAGACAATAAGAAAATGTAACATCACAATACCTAAAGACATCTTCACAATACATGATATGTTTCATAACATTTTCCTGAAGTTTACGCACATGTTGGAACATACAAAAAGCACCAGCTAAACAGGAGCATAACATTTATGAAAGGCTTTAAAAACTATCACTACAACCATTGTTTTAGTTTAACATTCATGTGAGAGAGATCTGGGAATGAGAAAAAGAATGAGAATTGGAAAAATAACTCAATACTTTATAAACTAATGGCATAATATACTGACATTACTCATTGCAATCATGTCTATATATGTTACTATGTTCACTGTATCTCTTTACAATAAGACAACCCATATAAAGGATTTATAAGTGATTTATAATCAAGTGGGTAACTCTTATTGTAAAGTGGTATCCATTGTTCTGAGGGTGCCAGTGCTGCAAGGCTAGCTTGTAAAACCACCAGTTTTAGCTTGAATGTCTTTGAGAAGCTCTGAGACTACATGTGCGATATGTGGACATCACTAGAGCTGAGCAAAGCCAAATTTATGGCTAGAGATGAAGTGTTTCGATCACAGACCGTTCAAGATAGCACAGCGTTCCTGTCCCAGATGGTCACTTATACTCCAGTTCTATCAATAAACATGACATGGAATTATCAGAAACTGATTCAGTCTCACTTCAGGAGCCATCTTCTCTGTCAGTTAACCTTTAAACCTTCCACTAAATAGCTCCAGCTTTCTTATTATCTTTTTTTCAGAGATCGCTTCTTCAAAAAATTAACAAGAACACAAGTTGGGACATATTCTTCATGGTCTATTCTTTTGCTATATAGACAACAAAATGTGGAAATGATATTTACCCAGAACCATAATTAGGTCAAAAATCATAGTAATATCTGGGCGTGGGTCGTCTAGATAAAGTTGTATATGGGTTTATTATTTTGTATTATTTTTTAAGATCCAACCAATTACATATTTTTCCAAAACAGCTGCAGCACGGCCGCATGACCTCCCGTGTCACGTAATGCATGAGCGCCCTGCTGTGTGAACCTCTCCTGTGTCCGCTGGGATCACCCAAGCATGATGGCCCGGGCTCTTCCAGCTCTGCTTTTAAATGGATGTATTTGTCAACAGTCCTTACTAAAACCATCCTCATGACCATAATTTCTGTGACAATACTAAGAGATAAGAGATAAACCTTTATTAGTCCCACAAGTGGGAAATTTGCTTGGGCGACTACCAAACATTTCTCTGATGCTCGCTAACAATTCTAATAAGCATGTGTAAGTACTCCTATTTGTGACTTTTTCATATCGTCCTCCCATCATTCTATGATAGAAAGATGTGGTGAAACAATATCACCTTGATTTAACATAGTGTGTTCCCATATTTTTATTCTTAGTGAATGCAGGAGTCAGTACTGTGCTGTGTTTCAATGATTCTACTGGTTCTGTTTGCATTTCACAGAAAATGAAGCACATATTTTGTGCAAGGTACTACATGTTGTAGAAATATTGTGCATAGACCAAATCAGTACAAACAATCAAACACTGAAATAGGTCAGAAACACACTATTATGATAGAAGAAGTGGAGCTTGTCATGTAATGAAGGTAACGTTAGGATGGTTGCAAATTCATTGTACAGTACTGTAAAGCAGAACGCTCACTGTTGCACACCACTAAATACTACAATTTCTGAATTTCTCATTTTTGTCAGCATTCTATAAAGCATGTCCAATCTGGCAACAGTCGCTACAAACATATTTATGGTTGAAGCATGGCTACTTAATAACTCCATAATTCACTAGCACTTCCCTAGCTGTCCATAATGACCACACTCCACCACTATGATCCACCAGTATCACACTACACTGCTCAGCATCCACTGCAATAATTACCCTGCATGTGAAACAGCACTGCTTTAAGGGAAATAAAAGAATTATGTCTTTTTATGTCTTTTTGTTTATGCGAACAGGGTGGACACTGAAACATTGCAGTTGATCAAACATTCCCTCCTCCTACAACATTACAGTGTTCTCAGGACCTGGTCTCTTTCAATCTTTGAGCCTGTTTCCTCTTCTCTAGTGAAGTGCACAGTAATTGTTTCACATATGCTCACATTAGGACAAGAATGAACACAATGGGAAGGACCATAAAAAGGCTAATAGCTTTTTCAGAGAAAAAGATGCAGAATTTCACTGATATCACTGTCACTCGATTTCTGTTCCTATAGAAACCATCCTGTTCAATCTCTTTTATTTGACTTCCTTACCCCTTTCTCTGTTCTCTGTATCTCTCTCTGAGTGCTTGTGTTTGTGTGTGTGTGTGAGAATGTGAGTTTCTCTCAGTGTGCGTAACAGCAGCCTCTCCACCACTGAAAAGACTGAAGAAATTTCCTCAAGCTGTCAGAGATTTCCCAGCATCTCTCTCTGTATCTGTGTGTGTGTGTGTGTGTGTGTCTGTGTGTGTGTGTGCAAGTGCATGTGTGTGTGTGAGAGAGAGAATGTGAGTTTCTCTCAGTGTGTGTGACAGCACTCTCTCTACCACTCAAGTGACTGAAGGAATTTCCTCAAGCTGTCAGAGATTTCCTACCCTCTCTCTCTCTTCTGTTTTTTATACCCTTACACACATACAAACCCTCTTTTTTCTCTCAGTGTTTCTCTCCCAGTCTAACACCCATAAAAACACTCAAATTCAAATAATCCTTTCTCTTTCACACATGCAAACAGACATACAATTATTCTTTCTCTCTGTCCTTAACATCATGTCTCTTTCTCACTCTCCTGCATTCTAAGTCTGTGTTAAAGTATTTGTGTTTAAGCCTTTGTATGATTATTTATATTTTTACATTATATATATATACACTGTATATACACCAATCAGCCACCACATTAAAAGCAGTGATAGGTGTAATGGACGATAAAGTAGAAGCGCTGGAAAGAGGAAAATGGGCAGCACAAGTTGTGATGGGTCAGAGTATCTCCAAAACTGCAGGTCTCGTGGGGTGAACCAACTACAGGACCACTGGTGCACGTGGCTCATTGATGCACTTGGGTACTACATTTATGGCATTTATCAGACACTTTTATCCAGGGCGACTTCCATGCCCTAACTACAGGGGACTGGAGCAACTTGGGGTTAAGGGTCTTGCTCAGGGACCCAGTGTTGGTTTTGCTGAAGGTAGGATTTGAACCCATGATCTCTTGGTCTAGAGGCAAGTATCCTACCCACTACACCGCTACCACCCCTATTGAAGGTTAGCTTGTCTCGTCTGATCACACAGAAGAGCTACTGTAGCACAAACTGCTCGAAAGGTGTCAAAACACACAGTTCACCACAGCAGTGTTCAGAGTGTTCATGCTGACCGCTGTCCACTGCCAAAAGTGTTGAGTGTGTGTACCTTACCTCAGGAAAAGAAGGCACCAGGATGTTCTATGGGATCAAGGCAAGCCTGCAGAGGCAGTGTGATGCTGTGGGCAGTGTTCTGCTGGAAAACTCTGACAGCAGGATAATGCACCCTGCCACGCTACAAACATTTTTGGTGGAACAAGACCCAGAGGCTAATACGTTGACCTGGCCTCCTAATTCCTCAGATCCCAGAACACCTATGGGATGACCTGAACAAACTGGTCTGGTCCATGGAGGCCCACCACAAAGGTAGTTCTGCGAACATCTTGGTGGCTGATACCATTGCACACCTTGTGGAGTTAATGCCTTTACAAGTCAGAGCTGTTTTGGTGACACAAGGAGGCCTATATAATATTAGGCAGATGCTTTTAATGTTGTGGCTGATTTGTGTATACTGTAGTTCATTTCACCGTATTCCTGTTAGTATACAGTAACTATAGTATATTATGTCCTACTACAGTCTTCCAGCTCTCTTATGTTCTATTTTCTTTTCTTCTCCTGTTTTGGTCTCCTGTTGCTAAATTTTAAATTCACATTTTCTTAAATTATTTGCATGTGTGGTCCCAGCGAAATGGCAAGACTCGTATATCATGCAGGAATGAAATGTTCTTTCTTTATTTATTTATTTGTTAGTTATTTCATTATACTAAAGAACATCTTTAGTAGAGGGCACTACGTATTATTGAGGTCAGCCAAATATCTGATCTGTTGTCAAGACAGCGGTACAAATGAACCACCTTTAATACTGAGTTTTGTTGAGTCGAGCACATCACTCTGTCTTCACATTCTGTTTTTTTAAGGCTTCTGATATGAATAATGTACAAAGTACACTTAATTCAACACAAATAGGCAGTTATGTTTTTTAGGGTACATCAGAATGTGGAAACACATAAGATGAAAAATGAAAATGAAACCCATTTTGTTATTTGATTGCTGTGGTCACTAAAGATGTAAACAGATATAAGAAATTCTTGTTTACTGGTCCAAATAATGATTTACTGGTTGGCAAATATTACAAAGTAACACTGTACCTCTATACACTGAACTGAGTCATATGGCTCAATATATGTCAGCTACATCACAAAGCACCTGTGCTGGAATGACTAACATCTATCTAGTGTCATTACTGTCGCTGTGTGCAGGTGCATCAAACTGGACGCATCAACCAAAATCATTAGCTCATGCAATATTTACCTCCAAGTCGATCCTGTGGTCATCCCAATAAATTAGAGAACATCACAGTAACGGTTTGTAAAATAAATAAAGTGTGACCCAGAAAGAAGGGGTGAAGATCTAATCCTTCCTTGTGGGAGCATCTTGTTTCTTTTTTATGCTTCTGTTAATCAAGAGCCTCCCACACAGACTAAAAGTATCACTGGTCGATACAGTTTTAAGACATGCAGCCAATAAGCATGCACCACAAAGCACAGGACAGATAAAAGGAAGGGAAAGTCAATATGACTGTAAATACATCCAGATGCACTTACTTATATTGCTTATCCTATGGGCCATTATTGGTCAGGGTTTTTTCCACAGATCAAACTCCCAGGCATTTTCGAGACTGGGGGCAGAGAAGAAAAAAAGAGCAGAAAAACACTGTGGTTAAAATTTTGACTGCAAACAAACTGGGGGGAAATGGGGAGTGGGTGAGAAAGAAAGAGCGTGAAAAAGAGAGAAAGAAAGAGAGAGAGCTTGAACCAAGTCATGAAACGCAGCCCAGGAGCAGGAGGGTGAGAGAGAGAGAGAGAGAAACCATTGATTTTCCACAGAAGTGCCAGTTCATCATTCTGAGAGACACTTGCGATCGATTCCTCCTTTCGTTTGTTTGTGAGTTTGTTAGTTCAAAGCCGGTTGCTATGATAAATCCCTCTTCATGCCACATGTCTCTGAGATGAGGAATGACCAGATCAAAGGATAAGTGCAGATGACCTCATTTTCAAAGGATTTTATTTTGACTCAGTCGATGTTCAGCCTCAGGCAGACTTAAATGGAAAAGTCACACACTCAACACCACGCCGAAATAAAGTACATAAAGTATAAACGCCCGGGCGAGAGTGACTATGCACGACCGTCCTCGCCGTTAAGATCAATTTCAGTGGGAGGGATATCAACTCCCTTTTCTTACTCAAAACCAAATCCTAGCATCTACCTATTCTAAAAACAAATCCCTTGCACTCCCCCCACCCCACACCCCCATACACACATACACACCTCTAATGGGTGAGAAAGCAAAGATTCTGCAGCTTTCAACAGCCACTTTCATCTCAGTCCATCCCTTTAATCATTTCCCAGCATCCTTTGTGGCTGCTGAAGAGTCACAGAGGGGACTGTGCTCTGGAAACCTCCTCCTTTTCTCCGTCTTCTTCTCCCATGAAAGGGAGGGAATGAGAGAGATGAGCGCGTGACCTCGGCCCACCTTTTCGGCTGCTAAAAAAAGAGCCTCCAGTCATCTTGCGTTGAAACTAATGCAGCTTCAGAAGCATGTGCTCTGTTTGGGGCGGGAAGAGAAAAGCGCTGGCGGCTGATTGTTACCCCTAATCTCCCTTTAGTTATCTGTCTGAGAGCAACATGCCTGCTGCTCTGTGATTAGTGTGCGTTCATAGGAATCAAACTGTACACTGATTTGTGAACTGTAGGTGAACAATGCGTGGAAAGCTTTTGCACTAAACGGCGCTGAAGATAGCTGGGTCGGACATGAATCATGCGCTTTGGCATTCTGTTCTGAAAAGCAGCGCCAGGAGGTTAGAGTGTGTACAGTGAGTAGCGAGAAGCACTGTGGTTTGGGAGATGCACACACACAAGGCAGGATTTAAAACTAAAACACAGTGTATTAATAAAAAAGCCCTTCACAGACCTTTAATCTGACTGTGCAAGTCTCCACATGGGACTCTCTCACAAAGTTAAAGGAACGGTTTGTAAAAAAAAAAATGTGCAGCTTCCAGCGTAACTTAGATGCCGTTACGAAACCAAGACAAGCGTTTGTGTACCACATTTTCCTCAGTTTTGTCCATTTCCATTGTCATACAGTGTCAGAAACCACATAAGTAAGTCTGTAGGCCTGTCACAATTATTACATAAACACCTGTTCACAGTTATGTAGGGTTTTTTTTTTGCTGATCGCAATTACTTTTACCTTTTACTTATTTTTAGTTCCACAGTCATGTTTATGCCACAACAGACATAATGGGTGCCTTTTTGTCATTATTTACATGGAGGCAAATCCATGTAAATAAAAAAAGTCTTGCAGACCAAGACTTGGCAAGGGTATGTGATGTAGAGTAGAATAGAACCATATATTATTTGTTAATTATTATTGCAATAGTAGTCACTGAAGAACACTGCAATATGCAAAAATGCCTCTAACCAAATACAGTGTTTTTGACCAATCACAGTTACCAGTGAGTGTTACTGGGTGTTTTGATAAATCATGTAATTTAACAAAAGTTAAATTATTTTGGGCAGTTTTTAACCATTTAACCACTAAAGACACTGATTTGCTAAGATGTTTTACATGACCCATAACCCATTAGTGTGCCCTCGAGTGGACCACAAAACATATTGTTTGTCAGTGACACAATACATGCCGTAGTTACATAAAAATTACAATTTTATCCAAAATCAGAGGCCTTGCTCAGAGGCCTTGGTCTGTTGTTGTCTTGGTTTATCTTATAACCCTATATGACTCTACAATCTTTCATAATACTCAACATAGCACCTGTAAGTCCCACTCTTTAAGAAAAAGAGGTCATCACATGACAAGAAAGGTGTAAAATAGCCCCCCTGCTACTGAGATTTATAGACACATGTAGTAGCTGAAACAACTGAAAAATAATTTTAATTCTTAAATGAATTTTATCTGAGCCAATACTTAGGCCATTTTGCCATATTATACCATGTCCATGCATTTTTTAAACATTAGCTTGGCTGTCTGTTCAGGTTCAGAGGTCTCTCCACCATTTAAGTTGATCATGTATGACAGGAAATAACTGCCAGTGGCATTGCTTAAAATATCCACAGGACTTTGCATTAACCCCTTTTATTTTAAAGGAATAATTTATACCATTCACAATGTGAGTATTGTGAGTATTAAGTACCCATTTTTATCATATGTTATGCTATACAACATGGCTGGGAAATCAAACCTTTAACTTTAACCTCAATCTTAACTCTTTTATACCACGGTAGCAAGCAATAAACAGGGCATCTTTCATCCAGACTGGGGCTTATCCACTCAGCCCAAAGCTTCACATCATCAGTCTGCGGGGCTGCAGCTACATACTGCCAGCTTCATCCAACAAGTAACGTTCAACAGAGCTTGCCTGCATCCAATAACCAACACTTGCCTGTGCCTTCCTCTGCCGCTCCCCAGGTCTTTAAAACACTATTAATGCCTAATGGGCTCCCTCATTAGCTGCCCTCCCAAACATGCTTTGGCCATTATGAGCCCCATTTGCTGTTGGGTCTCACGCCTGCACACGCAGTGTGTGTCGTCTGTCTATTTCCTATTTGCTCTGCATGGAGTCAAATGCTAATGCAAGCAACAAATCCAAATCTGGAGGAATATCAGTGTTCTTTCCCCTTCACACGAGGATGCTGTGACACAGCTGCATGCTTTTTTCCCTATTCAACACATGCACAAAAGCCTTAGGTATGGATAAGCATGATGCTACGCAGCTGATTTAAGTAAAGCATTTTAAACCACCTCACTCTGTAGTACACTTAAACACCATGAAATGTGTATGAGAACAAGAAGCACATGAAGCAAAGGATGAATGGGACTGCACTCTAAAAAAGCTGTTCCAAGACAAAGCTGCTATAAAGAGACATAAAAGGCCTTATCAGAAAACACCATGCGTGATGTGCTTTGAATAATTTAAAACAGATGGTTGCAGCGGCTTCCTCTGAAATGTCCAGATTCTAGGCGCTAAAATGATCAACATAAACGCAGCAAACAGTATTTACATGTTTAGACTACAAAAACTAGTTCACCCAGGCGAACCTGAATCACTCAGAGAGCGAGTCATGAGTGAATCCGAGTCACGAGTGAATCCGTCGTAATCGCTCAGAGAACGGGTCTGGGTCCTTGGTCGAGTCATGAGTGAATCCGTCGGAATCGCTCAGCAAATGGGTCTGGGTCCTTGGCCGAGTCATGAGTGAATCCGTCGGAATCGCTCACAGAACTGGTACGAGTCCTCAGTCGAGTCTTGAGTGAATACGTCGGATGCGGGTCCTTGGCAGAGTCATGAGTGAATCCATCGGATCCGGGTGCTTGAATCGCTCAAACGAGCAGGTTTATCACTCACACGAGTGGGATAGCGCCTCCTGAAGGACAGTAATGAGTG
>JBBPCY010000019.1:14137290-14161531 GCA_037974405.1 Brachyalestes nurse
TTAATAGGATTCAAACACTTCAGTTGACTCACAGCTGTCGATTTGGCAATACTGACTCAAGTGACTCAAGTGACTCATGGATCCGGATCAGTTTAGTGAGTGACTCAGAGGGAGCCGAATCCTAAAAAGGATCCGAGTATTACAGCTCTAATATGCACCCCACCCATGCACCATTATTGTAACATTGTGTGCACTTATACAAAATGGGTTATATTTACCTAGTTTTATGTACAAAGTTAACACAACTTAAATGATACAAATATTCTGCACCAAAGTATCTTGCGACATTAACTCTACTTGAAGCATTCAGAGGTTTCAAATCTCTTTGCTCAATGATCAGCATATTAGCATATCAAAGTCAAGCAGAAGAGAGTCACACCTATTTAAGCAAACAATTGAAATGGTACATATTTATTACTCTTTTTACATTATAGAGAAATCTGATTTTGTAAGATGTTATCTCGTGCACCTGATTTCAGTAAAAGCTCACACTTCTGTTAAAGCTATGCTGAGTCTAGGCATCTATACACCGATAAAAGGTAATTATTTTATTGAATTAATTTGTGTCTAGTAGTGGTGTGAAAGGGAACTTGCACCTAAGTAGTTGAGTTACAAAGTTTACATTTAGGTGATGTTCAGTATTTTATATCTGATGGTTCATTTCATATTGTGCTGAAACTAATGTGCATGTTTGGCTACATCATGTCCATAGTTAGTGTGCCTTTGTGTCTTATATAGTTTTTTTTTTTTTTTTACCACATTTTCACAAGAAAAATAACAATATGCTCTTGATAAACGAATTAATTTATTTTTTAAAATGGCAGGTTGCAAGAAAGCATGTGTTTAGTACCGTTGTTTCAATACTAACAAAAGAGAACTGTTAGTAAGGCATTACTGCTTAAAACATGAGGTCTACACCAAAACTGTCCCTTTTCCTTAAGTGTAAAGTGGCCATTTGTCACACGTGAACACTCCACAGCACAGCACACCACACAGTGTGAACAGTGTGAAATTTGTCCTCAGCATTTAACCCATTCACCCGAGTAAAGTAGTGGCCAGCTGACAATGCAGCGCCTGGGGACCAGTGTGTGGGGACGGTACCTTGTCTTCGTGAAGAATGCAAGTGCACATTTAAATCCATCAATGCACTTCGAGTGCAATTGACCAAAATCCACTCTGCATCCCATGATGAACCAAGAAGCTCATTCTGCCGAGGTGAGAGTGCATCACTTACCTGGGGAAGAGATGGCGCAGGGATGCACTATGAGAAGAAGGCAAGCCTGCAAAGGCAGTGCGATGTTCTGGGCAATGTTCTGCCGGGAAACTTACCCTGATTTCTGATGTTACCGTCTACCTAAACATGCAGACCAAGTACACTCCTTCATGGTGACAGAACTCCCTAATGGTAGTGGCCTTTTCCAGCAGTATAATGTCCGCTGCCATACTGTGAACATTGTTCAGGAATGGTTTGAGGAAAATGACAAAGAATTCAAAGTATTGACGTGGCCTTCAGTTTTCCAAGATCTCAATCCAACTGAGTCTGTGGTATGTGCTGGACACACTGTGATAACTGTGCATCCATATAGGCCCATCTCACAATTTGCAAAACTGGTTGTTAGCATCTTGGGGCCGGATACCACGGCTCACATTCAGAGGTCTTGGAGTCCACGAATTGATGAGTCAAAGCTGTTGTGGTGGGGCAAGTGGGACCTACACGATATTAGGCAAGTAATTTTTATTGATCTGGCTGATTGGTCTGTATTACAGACATGTGTATGTGAAAATTGTGTGACTAATTTTAACACTACTTTTTAAAGAGTTAAAAAGCACAACCAACAATACTGCAATAATGATTTTATATTGTGAATACAGACTCCAATAATTTTACTTAAACTTATCTGACATATGTTGCTGAAGGGCAACATTGTTAATGCAGTTTTAACCATCATAGTGTTTAAGTTCACCAGCAACCAGATAAAGTGAATAATTAGTGACTGCCAGGCTGGCCTAGCAGCATCAAACCATTAAAAGCCAGCGATGTCCGCATAAAGGACTGCCCGTTTTAACAGAAAATCAGCCATCAACAGGATTTTCACAGACACTGATAAATCCACAAAACCTAGAAATCAGTCAATATATTGGACGGACTCTATTTTATATGCATTGCCTTCTTACAGAAACTGAGCACAATCAATATTTGAAATGCAAACCAAGAAGATACTGTAAGAAATTCTATTAATTCTCTGTAGATAAAGTGTTGAATGTATATGTAATGTCAGGAGAGGAGGGTGGCTGAGGAGAACAAGCACTGTGAATCCAACTATTATGTCTTTAAGGAATAAACACAAAAGGATAAATTAGCCATTAGGCTGAAGACAGGGACATAAGTCATCAGCTTACTTTCGCGGCAAGATAGGCCCAAAGAGACTTTCACACTCATACACACACACACATACACACATACACACACACACTACAGTTTAGATAGGTATGACCTCGCAGTGAGAATGACAGAGACTGAAGCTGCTCACACACAGGCTGGCTAACGCTGGTCAATTGCTTTGAGCCATTTAATGACCTTTCCCATAAGCCTCCTTCCCAGAGAAAATAGCAGGCAATTAACATAGCGAGTGGATTACAAGATTGCAATGACTTGTGGATTAATGTGTTCACTTATTCTTAACATCTCCCAGCCACTCTGAATTGAGCTGTCTTCGGCATGCAGCCTTCTCTCCACTAGCTGAAGTGAATGCAGTGGAAAATTGCTGGGAGGTAAAATTACTAATCATAAAGCTAACTATTACAGCAAATGAGCCTCTTCCTGGATGAGCTGTGATTTGGGAGGAGTGAGGATCAATCTCTAATTGACAAACATAATGGATGGGGATAGGGGGCTATTGTTAATATGCTTCTCACTGCAGCTATTTTGTAGATGAAAAAAAGATGTCTGGCACACACACACACACCCACACACACACACATACACACACTAGGGTTGGGCAATATGACAATAAGTTATCAATAGCATGATAAACAATGTCACAGTGCACTTTTGAGTGAATTGTGGCTATCAACAGAGGTTCTAGACATGAGGTGAAATTTGGCATAATGTATACTTGGTATATTTTTATTGTGAATTTATTGAATTTATTAAAAAGCTTTTTGCTTTCACACACTCCTGCTTTTTAAATTAGGCATGTTTTAAGTTGACTGAAGAACTCACAGCATAAGTGAAGTCCTTAACACTTGCTTTCAAGGCCACGAATGGACTTGCACCCCTATACGTAACAGCATTGATCAAACAACATGTCACTTCAAGCACAGCTCGTCTTGAGCCTCTGCTGCTCAAAAGAAGAGGGAGACATGCATCAAGACTGCTCTCAGTCTTGGTCCCCGAGTGGTGGAATGAACTACCTCTTCCAATCAGATCTGGGCAGTCTCTCGCTGTCTTCAAGCATCGCCTGAAGAACCACCTCTTCAAGGAGCACCTTGGTGACTAACAATGTCTCATTTTTCTTGTTTATTTCTTTTTTTTAAATCCCCTTTAGATATTGTGTGACAGGTGTTATTTAGGAGTTCTGAGCATTTAGGTGTACCAAGCGTAACTTGGTTGAATAATAGACGTTGATTTTAAGTTTAGCTTACAGGTCTAAGAAACAGATGTAGACTACTTAAGCACTGATGTGCATCGCTCTGGATAAGAGCATCAGCTAAATGCCGTAAATGTAATGAAAACTGACCTGAATATCTTTTCTCGACTGTCTGTGTGTAGCCCTGTAGTTTTGAACCCAGTGTGGAAATGCAACAGAAACAACTGGCCTTAAGCCATGGTCACCTTCTCTGTTTTCTTCACCTATGTGCAGCAAAAATCTTCCAAAAAGGGGTGATCCTGATGTGCTTAATTTGGAGGGAACGTATAGTTGGAGTACAGGCTAACGGTAGCTACTTTGTCAGTAAATTTTGTGGCATTATTTTGACTGAGGAACGGTTTCCCCACTTTTCTGAATGAAGAGATAACAGTTCATCCTCTTCAACTGGCTCACACTTCTGGCAAAGTTCATCTAGATGTAGTGAAACTCCATCCATCCCTTAACTGAGCCAGTTTTTCTAAGCAGGATGGTGGGGGTCCTGGAGCCCATCCCAGTGATCATAGGGCAAAAACCAGAGAAACGGCCCACACGGAAGTCGGAAGTCCTTAGCAGGGCAGAGACACAGACAAACACACACACAGTCACAGTTAAGGGCAATTTCAATCTGTCTGCCATGAATGTCTCTGGAGGAAACCAGAGCTCCCAGCAGAAACACAGACAAATTAAAACAGACAAATTCCACACAGAAAGAACCCTGGCCGCCCCAGTCACCAGCCAAATGATAGGTCTTATACTGTCTGGTCTTTAACACTGGACAACTGCATGCTTTATTAAAAAAGATCTTAGACCAATTAGAGAGACTCTAAAACTACTGTCTAGTGACTGCACAAAAAGCACGCCAAGAATTAGCTGTTTTGATGTCAACTATTATTTTATTCATTTTTAACTGTTTGATATATTTTTCCCATGTTTCTTCTTCAATAGTAGCAAACATGGAATAAAAGAAACATGATCATTTGTTTTTCAGAGCCTTTTCTAAAACGTGACATTATTGCTTTGGTAGTGCTTTCTGCTTGTTGTACTTGAATCATGAAAATTGTGTCATGATGTAATACTCTTTGCCATGTTGCCCACTCTTAACATTCATACACACACACACACACACACACACACACACACACACACAAAGGCATGCTCTCACACTCCCTCTCATACCCTACTTCACATGTGCACACATACGCACACACACACACACACACACACACTTCCCATTGGATGTGCGGGTGGTGTCCTCAATCAGTCATGACACTAGTGATGGTTCAGCAGAGGGGAAAGAGTCAGACTGAAAGGTTCTGGCTGGCAGTTAGCCTCTGCTGCCTCCTTTGGGACACGCTCGCATTTCATGCTCTCGATCATGTCTCACATCTCTCCGCCTGTTACGCCCCTATCAGCTTTTTGACATTGCCCAATTATGCCCTGCCCTGAGGTCTTCATAAAATAAGTCCTGGCAATTAGTGCCTTCAGAACAACTACAGTCCTAATAAGAAGGAAAGGAGACTTCTATAGTTACTGTTGGGGGTGTAGTAACTAGTGCAGTTCTAAAATCTGATTGGATGAGCCATTTTTGAAACTGACATATTTGAAATCCCAACACCTTTGTAAATACCAACCCTGAAGGTGTCTGAAACTGATGTCCTCGCAGTAAAGATTTCTCAATTTCTTGCAGTTACGACAAGCAGTATGTAAGTCATGCTGTGTCTCAAACCACATCAGGGCCACCTAAATGAAGGTCTGGATGTGGTCTGAGAAAATTAAGAGAAGTTCTGTGGATGCATGTTCCAGAAATGATTTGGGCAATTTGGATGACTATTGAGTTCAAGATAAGCCTCATATTTTGGCTGATTGTCTACATCTGGGCTGAGTGGAAAATTGTAAATTTAAACACTGAACCATTTCTTTAACCATATAAAAGTGGTAGAAGTGATATTTATTGTCAGTAATATTGATACATTATTTATTGATCACTGAGGTCTAATATATTATTTTGTTCCTTTTTTATAAAATCATTAAGCGTTAAACTGTGTGTTATATTAAGGTGGTAGTTTTAAGTTCCTAAAACTACTTTTACGTCATTAACTCCCAGAATCTTCAGGGAGAAACCACACCTCCCACTCCTGTTTCCAAGACAACCTGATGTAACTCACCTGAATGCCAAAGACTTTACTTCTCTCTCTTTCCCTAAGCTGTATATAAAACAATCAGCCAAGATATCAAAACCACAAACCTTTTGTCACGTTCTTCAGACCATTCCTGAACATTTGCAGTATGCATCCTGCTGTCCTATCTGTACTATCCACTGCTTTTAGGGAAAACTGTTGCCATGAAGGTTTGTTCTTGGCTTCCAGCACCCCAGGTTTCCCAGCAGAACACTGCCCAGAGCATCACTCTCCCTCTCCTAGATTGATTCTTCCTACAGTGCCTCCTGGTGCCCCCTTTCTCTATGTGACACACTCATACACCGAACCTTCCATCTGATCTCAAAGAAAATTTTGTGTGCTTTTGCTACAGTGGCTTTTCTGTGAGATCTGACGAGACAGGCTAACCTTCTATTCCCAAGTGCAGTGAGCCTTGCGTGTCCATGTTCTGGTCACCTGTTTCCTGCCGAATGTCTTTCCACTACCTTCTGGGAACACTTCACGAGACCTGATGGTCTGGAGATGCTTGTCTAGTATAGTACTCAAAAGTCACTCAGATATTTATACATTTTACCTGCTTCAACACCTCAATTTCAAAACCTGACTGTTCACATACTGGCTAATATATCCCACCCTCCTGACAAACAATGTTATTTATTTCACTTGTCAGTGGTTTTAGTGTTGTGGCTGATTGTCCTAAGTCCTGTTTTGTCTTTTCCTTCCAAAGCCTCACATGTGGTTGCAACTACCACACAACTGTGGAAAATGTGTTTCCATTTTGTTCATCTTGCTTGGTTTGGTTTGTTTTTCTGCTGTTTCTGCTGGATCATGCCTAGTTAGTCTGTCTATTCCTGTTTACAACCCTCCTTGCTTTTGAACTGAATCTCACTTTTGTTCCACAAGTCTTGCTGTGAATAAAGGCTGGCCAAGTCTGAAACCTGCATTTTTTTAGCAACTTCTACAAGCAATAAAGCTCATTTCTGCTAGTACCTCCATGGGATTACTTTATAAGAACACTTCCGAAGACCCTAAAGTGATGTTTTCATCTACCAGTCTGGTTCAAGTCACTGTAAATCAAAATGTATTCCACTTCCTAACTCTGTCTGTGGATAATCTGTCAGGCTTTCTTCCATCCAGCACCTGAAGGCCTAACCAGTAACACAGCTGGAGTTATACTGACCTAGATATTAGATACTGATCAGTTATACTGACCTAAACACCATGGACAATAAAATACAGTGGTACGATAAAGTTAACCTTTTCAGATATATGATGTTTAGGTCAGTATAACTGATCAGTGTCTAAGATCCAGGTCAGTATAACTACAGCTGTGCTAATCTATTAAACCTTCTTCAATCCAGCACCTGAAGGCCTAACCAATAACAGAGTTGCAGTTATACTGATCTGGATCTTAGATACTGATCAGTTATATTGACCTAAAAAAAATGAGCTGAAGAGGTTATCGTACTACAGTATTTGTCAATTTTAAATACAGACATGATTATTTTTAATAAAAATAATCTAAAAAATAGTTATTTGAAATCACTAAGCGTTAGAAGAAGTCCTAAAAGGCCACAAGACTGGTTATGGCATTTGAATTCCTTACCCACCTCAAACAGAAGTGCGCAGGAAGCTACGAGTCAGCCACCTCGACCAGGCTCACTCATATCCTCCTGCTCTTTTATAAACAGCATCCTGCTCTCCTGCTATCTCCTGCTGCAAAGGCTTCATCTGCCGGCAGGCCCATCACTCCTCCAGCGCTGCCTCTGCAGCTGCCGTGCTGCTACTGATATGATCTTTAATCCAACGCAGGCCACCGCACCTCTACATCCCTCACATAGTGTGACACAGAGGGGGCGGAAGGAGAAAAGCCTCTATCCCCACACCTTCATCATCATCACCCAGCACCAGCACTGATCTCTGATCACGACTTCAGCTCCACCTCAGAGTCTGGTAGTGAACATGAACCACCAGACGCATGACATGTATGTTTGTAGATGAAACTGGCACAAGTTCTGTTATATTTCTCAAAGTACGGTTTTGTTAAAATTATTAGACTATAAAAGAACATACAAATGTAAAATTATACCAGCCAATATTATTATTTATCAGCTCCTTAAAATCAGTTTCAGTACAGTTTGTTGGTTATGGAATTACAGGCACGGTACCTGTGCATTACAGCAATGCAATGTTTCTGCTCACTCACTAGCATCAAAAAAAGACAGATTTTAACAAAGCTAGTAATGACTCTGTATCAGTTATTTCTCTGGGTGTATGCAGATTGCAAAAGATGCCACACAAAAAATTCTGCCACATATGGCTGTAACACTATAAGAAATGCTAAACCAGTGATAGGCCAACTGAGTCTCCATTGTGGTTTGTTGGTTACTGTGGACATGCCGACCACCAAATGCATGTTGAAGTTTATTTGATCCACAGTCCGGTGGTGTTCAGCACCAGGTCCACACTGAGATGGAAACTGATACGCTGCAGAATACATGAGGGGAGAGGACATGAGCGAGTGATTCGAGTGGAGCCAGCCTCAAACACATAAAAAATGCTCTTTGAAAATCAATAAGGTCTCAGTGGAGCACAGAGCACAAAACAGCAGCACCATCACCTTAAATATATTCATTCATTCCTCTAAGTAACTTTCCAATGACCTAATACTCTTGGACTTTGTTTCCGTCCCCAGGCAACACCGGCTCTGATTCTCTGCCTTTCTCGAGACTAGTTTTCTTCGAGCACCTGGACTGGCAAAACTGGCTCGATTCAATGTGAAACAGGCTGGATGAACTGAATGCAACATACACGCACGTATACACAGATTAGTGGCCAGCTCAGCTCATCAGTTTCTGACGTGCCATGTGCACCTGCGTGAGGTGGTGTGTGGCCACTGCACACAGCTACTCCATCACACATAACCAGCAGAGCACGCAGCAGATGCTACAAGGAATCACAATTATGGTCCAGTTCACTCCAGTTCAGTGCAATGCCTTCGCCATATGTATCATGCACACAGACACACATTCACACACACAGTGTGTCCCACATGTAACTACGACGGCCATAAAAATACACTAAGCCATGATTTCATTTGGATCACAATACTGGGTTCACATTTCAATATTCTCACAACATGACAATGTGGAAGAAAAATGATGATGTTGATGTGGAATCTGCTAATGAGACCACAGCTTGGAGGCAGGAGGAGTGTGTGCATGACATGAAGGTACTAGAGCGGGTTGATGATTGGTGTTGTCATATGCAAACAATGCAACTGGATTCGATTTTACAATTACAGGAGCGTTGATGCATCCTCACAGCTACACAAAGAACCCTGTCATGTTTTTCCACTGCAATATCACAAGGCTCTCATGCATTTTACACAGTAACGTTTTATACAAACCAAGTGACATGTGACGTCACTTTTTGTAAACTTAACTCTAACCTTAAAGGAATACACTTTCAGGCGTATCTCTATCAGTTACATGCGTAGCATTAATGTGATAATAATTATGCCCTGCACTTAAACAAGAACAAAAAATAAACTGATTCAAATGTATTTAGAATAGAAGGCACTGGGCAGGTGCTGAAGCTGGTTTGAGTCAGCAAGTTTTTTTCTTTATCTGTATTTTATTTCCTCTGTTTGCCATTGAAATGATTCTGTGAGAATCAGCCATCTTCTACAGATGGAGCTGATAGAGATTAGATTGAAAAACGCTGGAGTATTGCCTTTTCAGTTTAAAAAAAATGAAACGCAGATTTTGTTGAATGCATTTTACAAAGTCAGGAGCACTTTGTTGGTTGAAAAAGGGTAGACTACACTTGGTTTTCCAAAAAGCTAGGATGTTTTTGTCAGACTGTACACACACACACACACACACACACACAAGGTCGGCTTTGTCCAGTTCTCCAAGTCCTTGGTGGCCAGTGGTGATCACATGGTCATTTGGTACAAAGAACAATCAATTTGTTGCTGAAGAAACTTTCCAAGCAGTGCTTGAATTTGTTTAATAGGGGTGTATATGCACTGTGCAAGCAGGTGGACAATTCATACTGGATGGAACTAGATGCTTCTGACTCACTGAAAATGAGTGAAAAAGCACAAGGGTTATTTCGCTGATGGAGCTCCCCGTGCTGCAGCTGAGGCCAGAGTGCTGTAACTGCACATTCGAGTGTACACACCTACCACCGGGCATCCACTAAACATGTCACCGCTCATCTAACTAATTACCTTCATTAGCCATGAACACGGCTACACTCCTGCCTGGCTAACTGAATGCACCTGTCAACCTCCATTTGGGTGTATAGTGGAGGAACACCAGAGGTGTAGTTAGGATCTTGAAACATTTGTGGCTACAATTTTGGTTTGTTGCCAGGGTTGGGGAGGGGTCCACTTTTCGATTTGGCACGGTCGGGTGGAAGAGCGGTGGGTTTGGCTGCAGCATAGCTTTTACCACTACCATGTGCCATGACCACATCTCCACGTTTCAGTTGTTTTTGAGATCTGGGGCTTTTCATAAAAGTGTATCTACAACAGAACCAAAGCATTTCTTACTGAAAGGAGATTTCGAGGATGCTCCCAAGTGGCACAGCTGTCAAATTTTTTACCCTACTGCCGGGAGATCACAAGCTGGAATAATAAAACGCATTTGGGTCTGCTAAATTTGATGTAGTGCTGCACAGTATGTGATACCGAATAAAATAGCTATTTTTAAAATGTGACTGTACTTGCACACTCTGTTTCAAACCTGGATTCTTGTAATATCGGATATCGGATGCCATAGATTCCTCCTCTGACAGAAAGTTTTAACTTAGGAATGGATTAGAGAGGATTTTATTAGGACTAATGCCATCCCATTCCATTCCAACCAGATGGATATTAAAGAAGATGAGTCCAAAGCTGTGCGGTTCAAGGTTCGGATTTATTCGATTAACTCCAGAAATCCAACAGCTTTGCTTATGGAATTCCAAACATATTTGCATGTTTACATCTGAATTCCCACCTTCTAAACATTCCCAACTGTGGCTCTGATTTGCTAGAAAGAGTGAATTTGCTTCAGACGATGGCTTATTCCTCAGAGGTGGAGGAATACTTATCCAGGAGACCACCTGAGTTCAAGGCTACAGAAAAAACAGAAAAAAATTATATTGTGCTACCTATAGCGGAAACGTACACTAATATTATACTTGGGCTGTTTAAGAATGGCAGCAAATGTGTCTGACTTAGGCAGAAAGAAGGTTTATGACCCAGTGTAGTTTAGGCACTTAACGTGGGACGGCGCGCAGGTACGCGTGTTAGGAGAGAGTTCTGCTGAGGGTTACAGTAAAGGAGAGCTAAATGCGAACAACTCACTCAGCAACTTTAATGCTGGCGCCGCGAACAAAGGGGTCAGAGCTAACCGGAGATTCTGTTTGCCACATCAATATTCCACTCCTCTTCCGAGGTGATAAAACACTGTCTACTTTCCAGCAAAAAGACAGCGCAAAGTGAATTCAGTGTTTCTCGGGATACGCAGTGGGCCTCACCCAATCTGCGTAGAGAGCAAGTAAAGCTTCCCACATCGTTGTAGTGTTTGTTCGGATTCCACTGATGTCAGCGAGAGTTTGTCTCCACTAATGTACCATCTGTTTCTAAAGAAGGGCCTCATTAAAATGGAAGAGATAAATAAAAATGTCTTTTGTTCTCTCAAATGAACCCGTGTGTGACTGGTCATGCTGGGTGCCAGGGGAGTGTGTGCAGCAGGCTCTTTGTGCTCCCCCACTCCATTAGGTTTTCGCTATGACCATGGAAACCTGATCTGTTCTAATTAGCTTAGTGCAGCAAAACAGATTTAACCTGCCTGGTCTGACAACATGGGAAATGAAATTAGACTACAAAACAATGTTTTTCACATGGAACACGCTACAATTAGATACGTTACATGCAGTTTTATGTTTTGAATAATAAGACATACTGAGGCCAAGATGAAATAATTAAGAACGTAGAAATATGCTTCCTCTTTCAAGTCATACTTACAAAGCCCACCTGAAGGCATTTCATGCCTGTATGGCTGCATGCTTCCCCTCGGGTTTAAAAGGCTGGAAAATTATTGTGCAATGTGTTTCGCAAATCAATCAGCAGCCCAACCCCTAATGAGAAGATGCAGTGCAATTAGCTGCTTCATGGATTCATCTCCATTTTCCACACGTAGTCGATACCTTTGACCTCTTGTCAGCTTGTAACCTTTAAAAAAGAGCAATAAGAGGGATATTACCAGTGAGACTGCCTGGAGAGCCAATCAATCGAAAAAAGCCTTTTGAAGATGTTTGGGGGGGCCTCATAAATAAAGCCTAATTTTCATAAACAGGGACTCCATGTTTCCAGTTACTCTCTGAAAATAAACATGCCAGAAGGGCTTCTTTTCTTAGTGGCACAGAAGAACTTTTTTTGATTCACTAAAGAACCATCAATGGATGGGTCTTTTTTATGAGGTATGTGTGGGTGAAGAACTTTTAAAATGAAAACAAGCTAAATTAAGCAAAAAGTGCTTCTTTTTGCTCCGTTAGCAAAGCCAGACACTGTAAAAGGTCTTATTACGTGTATTACACCAGCTGCATCCGGTATGTGGCACAGCAACAGTATTCCATGCATGAAGCGGTAAAATAAGATCTGGCTAGTTTTTTGCTGCTTGTCTTGCATGCGTATGCTTGTGATTTCTTGGGAGATACCACCTGAAATGCAGTATTCGTGCTATTTTTTGCAATCTAAGCTTTCAAGCAACACAGAAAACAGTTATATTCTGTTTTAGCAGCAGCAGTGCCCTAGTACAAGCTTCAAGCAAGTTCAAGGGCCTGTTGACAGAAATAATTGAGGAATCACATGAACTTACCTATTACTGGAAAAAAAACAAATGAGCACTGAAAGAAAAATTGTTCTCGACCCCAACACGGGGGTGGTGGTAGCTCAATGGGTAGGATACTTGCCTCCGGACCAAGAGGTCATGGGTTTGAATCCTACCTTCAGTATTCCACCACTGGGTCCCTGAGCAAGGCCCTTAACCCCAAATTGCTCCATGGAGACTGTCCCCTGTAGTTAGGGAATGGAAGTCACTTCGGATAAAAACGTCTGCTAAATGCTGTACATGTAAGTTGTATAGCGCAAAATGGTACAGGGTTAGTCAGAAATCTGTTTTAAAATTACTATTTTTTTGTCCAAAACAGCTCTGAGTACAGACAATTTAATAGATCCATAATTCATCAAAATTAATAAAGTATTCACAGTAGAGGTCTTTACCACCACACAAACCATGCAAACAGATTAGACCCTGGAGGTTAGCCAGGCCATAAACAAATAAACTGAATAAACTATTTTTCTATTATTTGACATGGAAGAGATTCTACAAACCTTAGGACCCTTAATTGGTGGTTTTGTGGTCTTGAAAATCACCCTAAAATGATCAAGTTCCAGGAGCACTGAAAAAAGCTGTGGTTTTCATTAAAATCAGAAACACCGAATCTAGTGGTTAGTGTGTTTACCCTGTGATCAGGAAGTCATGGGTTCAATTCCCAAGACTGCTAAACACCTCTGAGGTACCCTGAGCAAGATACCGTCCCCACACACTGCTCCCCAGGCGCTGTGTTCCTGACGCCTCTGCTTCACTTGGTGAATGGGTTAAATACAGAGGAAGAACAGTATATACAGGTTTTCACATTCAATATGATTGGTTTGAGTGGGGTGTGCCCCTTCCCTGGATGTTGTTTACGACATAGAAGTGTCAACTACTGAATGACTCTTCTCAGACATATTTATTAATTGCTATTAATGCAGTAAGAAATTATACAGTCAAATCATGTCCCATTTTCATGTTGCAGCCAACCTTGGGTGGCTGTTCTGCGGCAATATATCGTTACATGTCTGTTTCTCTTATTTTGTCATTTTAAAAAGCTATTGATTGATGCGTAACGTATCTTTTCAAGTGCTCCTTAGTTTTTCAACACTCTAAAAACACTTCCACCTAGCATGTGGTGGTGTTTAGAGGGAGGTACTAGATACAGCTCAGATAAACAGTGTAATCTCAAGTCCTCCTGTCACTCCTCAGCTCAGTTGAAGGTCAGTTTAAAGACAATAGGTGGCTTAAGTTACAAACTTAAGTGAAAACTGGCTCTGTTGCAGACCGAGGGTGATCTAAGCAATGTATCACTAAGCAGTTTTGGAACAAGGAAAGGGTTTGCATCAAACTTAGAGAACTAGAGGAGACATCTCTAGTCTAGTCTCTTCTACTTTGCTGCAATTCCAGGGCCTTTCATTTTAGCACAATATCAATGCCAGTCTTAAGGTGAATATTTACAGCTCTTCACATTTACCTCAGCCTTTCTTGGACAGCTTGAGGTGCTCTTAGGGGAAGAACACATGGTACTCTGCAGCACTGTGAAAACACTAAAGGCTATGTAACAGAGAGCAAGAGAGGCTTAACCTAAACCCCCAGAGGCACCACTCTGCAAGCTAGCTAGTCTGACAACTCCCTATACCTATGCTTTTTTACATGCCCTGCACTTTTTTCATTTACAACTGCTGCTGAAAAGTGGTCCCTCCTCTCAGTAATCTCAACACTGTGCAGCATCCTCTAATATTGGTAATAATTATCTATAATTGGACATGTTTCATTGTAGGAAAATATCATGAACTAAGCAAAAAAATAATTTCAACTGAGCAACTTTAAAACCATATTCTAGGTATTTTCCCCTGATTTGGTAATGAATAATTCACAATGCCTGCCTTCTGCTATCATACACATCAAAAATCTGAAACCCACCTTTTCAAATAGCCTTGAAAACCATCTTCTCAAACTGGCAGCCATACAGAAGTGAAGAGGTTGTAAATGCACACAGAAGAAAATGCTAAAAGCTTGGCTCCACCAGACAAAAGAGTTGACGTCCATTTGGCTGGTGTATCCCCTAGCAACAGGTAAAAGGACTCCTACTTTTTCCTCTTAATGAGAACATTGCCAAATGCATTCTTGAGGACCTCCAGCCATTCATGGGCTCACTTCTGCACTGCTAAAAAGCACAGTTATTAAATACACCAAGCCAAAACAAGCCAAGCCAAGAGGATTTTAAGGTCATCTGAACCATCTACACAGTACACAAAACAAAACATTCCTCTAGGAGTGGAGGAGAGAAAGTGTGCAAGACTTTAAAACACAGTGGAACACAATAGAACAATACAGTAAGACAGGACAGGCAGTATACAGTGCTACCGACAAAAACATGAAACAGTACCAAGTGAGAATAAATACAGTAAGATTTAAAAGTTTAAAACAGCCATTCAATTATCAGCACCCAGGAGAAAATGGAACAGTATATAAATAAAGGGAATGGAACATTTTGAGCTTGTAAAAGGGGGGGGGCAGTATGGAAATGATTCTTGTTTATGGGTAACAGTTTAAGTGTGTGTATGTTAAGAGAGAGTGCAGTTCAGTTCAGGACTGTGTTTATGTGTGGGAAGAACAGTTCTGATTTAGAAGTTTGATGGCTTCTGGAGAGCAGAGAGAAGAAAGTGTGGGAGGGGTAAGTGGAATCACTCACAATGCTAATGGCTTTGCAGGTGCAGGATGTAATGTAAATGTTCATGACAGAAGGTGTTCTCACCACCCACTGTAGTGGTCCAAGACAGTGCAATTCCCATATCAGGCCATGATGCAGCTGCTCAGAATACACTCTACAGTCCCTCTCCTTGGTGAGGACGTGGGGGGGGGTGAGCTCTCTCAGTCTCCACAGGAAGCAGAGACGCTGCTGGTAGCCATATGACGTT
Source organism: Brachyalestes nurse (assembly GCA_037974405.1). Classification (NCBI taxonomy): domain Eukaryota; kingdom Metazoa; phylum Chordata; class Actinopteri; order Characiformes; family Alestidae; genus Brachyalestes; species Brachyalestes nurse. The sequence continues at coordinate 14,152,872 of JBBPCY010000019.1, forward strand.
CTCCACGATGTGAACACCAAGAAACTTAGTGCTCTGCTCTGGTCTCCACAGAGGAGTCATTGAGAGTGATCACTCTGTCTTCTCCTGAAGACAACAACTATCTCTTTTGTCTTGTCCACATTAAAAGACAGGTTGTTGGTTCTTTACCAGTTCTTAAACCTTTGTACTTCCTCTTTGTACGCTGTCTTATCATTCCTATTGATTTACTGACAACACAACCTACCAGTCACAGACACACACACACACACACACACACACACACACACACACACACACACACACTCACACATACATATACCCAAATACATACATATAATTCCACTATAACTGCATTTGAATGACCATAAGCTGAAATTATTTATTTTTCCATTGACAACTGCAGTGGAAAGTATAATTCTGTAAGTCACCATGCACACTAGTCTGTGAGCCTCATTTCTGGGTATACTGAAGAGTAAGAGCATTTCCATCTCCCTCTGATGACCCTGGTCATACTAACCTCTGAGAGCTCACTGCATCCCCATGACCTGCTGCTCTACGCTTGCAATTATCTCCCCTAATTACAGCATGTCTGCCACTGCAATGATTCCTCACAGAATCACTCTCTCGTTCCACTGTGTGAGATGAAAGGGGGGGACAGGGTAGCGCCAGAGAGAAAAATCGCTCTGCTTTGTCGACCCCTCAGTGCGACCTGCTCCCAGAGGAAAGCAATTTACCGCATGGCTGCATCCAGAACAGTATATCTGAATCACAAAATAACCTTAGATAAATTACAGACAGCTACTTTCTGAGCTCCTTATCTGAAGTCTGCCAATCGGTTGGCGCACCTTGGTGGAGACACTGAACCACGTAACAGGGGGCCCATGGAGCATTATCACTAAGCAACGGTGGCCAAATTGGACACATAGAGAATCTGTGGGAGAGAGGAAGTCAGAGTACATTCCGACAGAGTGCACCTGATGACACAAAGCGCTGAACGGCCCATTCCACACAACTGGAGATATGCCTTTGACTGTGGGCTTCTTTAACAGGAACCGAGCACATGGTCATGTGAACAGAGAGAACCACGTTAAATCTCAAATTTAGATTTTTGTGAAATTTCCCTTCTAAACCTGATCACACTGGAGACATTCAAAATCAGAGCGTAATCCTCCAAAATTCATAGCGTAATCCTCCAAAACCATACAACTATTACAACTAATACCATACAACTAATTCAACCAACTATTCCAGTATTAACAGTAACAATCTGAAGACAATTTTGTTTGACAGTGTTTTCAGGTGGCGGTATGGGCATGACTTGTCCTAAGTTACTGAAAATGAAAAAAGTGTTACTCCACAGCGCTCTCTTTCAAGATCACAGTAATTTATCAGGCATTTGTGTGTCAACCTTCTTATGAAAACCAGAGTGTAGAGCTTCGTGCTGGAGAGAATTGTGAGAAATCACAGTTTATATTTTAAGTAACTTTTCTAACAAGTGATCCTCTGGAAATCTCTGCTTATCCCAAATAGAGCAACATGCCAAAAAAGGTCTCAAGACTCTATTTGTTGTTTGCGAGGGAGACCAGGCATCATCTGTTTACCCCTTTTCCACTGCTATGCTTTGGTGCGCTCCCAGAAACATGGAAGAATTCAATTACATGGTGACTGGGGTCCTGACACTGCCTCGCGTTTGTTTCAATCATCTCACTGCAAGATATTAAGAGGTTGAGAGGAGGCAGGGCAGCCAGAGTGGGGGTGCATGGGGAGAAAGGGCAATGAGGCATGAGGTTGCACCAACAGGGCCACCGGCGTTGCACCTTAGAGATGATACTGATGGTTGAGCGAGGAGAAAAAAATGTTTGGGTTTTTTTTTTGGAGAGAGATAAACAAGTAATGTGTATGTTTAAAACAGGCTGGCTTATTTTTGAATAAATTAGCATTTTCCTTAGACAGCAATAAGACTTATTGCTCAAAAGTCTTACTCCGCCTCACTGTTGGATAATCAGTGAACTGGATTACACAGGTAGATGGCTTTTCTCAGTGCTTTTTGCCTTTATTTCTCAGTAGTAATGTAATATAAAGAAATATTTTCATATATACAAAAATCTGATCATTTTTGTCTGTTCAGTGGCTGATTAATCTGTTAACTGAACAAATCATAATCAACAACTATAAAACTGCAATGAAGTGCATAAGAAACCCCTCAGCTAGTCCAGGAAATCTGTGTGTAAATCTAGTTCAAAAGAATCTGTTCTGAATAACAGTTACTCCGTGTCCTGAATATTTTGTAATATTCTTTCTTTTAAGCCAAAATTCAGTTGGCACTTAGTGACGGACTACTACGTTTCTAAATAATACGCATGAACAAACTCATTCAGAATATTATATCTCATCCTAGTGCCCTCCAAAGGAAGTGTAAAACACATGGCTACTTCCACCTGGACACAGGTCAAAATCAGCAAAGTCATTCAGGTGACACAGATTTTATACAAATGTTTTGCTCACATGGAAGATGTCCTCCTTCCTCCTCTAATGGGTTAAGAACTTCCATATAGTCTAGTGCCACTCCTGGAGTATCAGGACCCTACCCTATACTGCATAAGCTGTGAGAGCTGTGGTTCATTAGCTTATAGTTTGTGTAGGCCCTTCTTAACAGGGTGAATACTAGCTTAGGTGAAACAGTTGCTGGTTGCTGGAATAGAACCCCATGTTAGCATAGATTTACCACCTCTGACAGACAGTTTCCTGAGTATCAAGCATACTGACGTTGCCAAAAGCCTTGATGGTATTAAGCAGGTGTGTGCAGGGTACACTGTCCCTGATCAAAAAGAATAAATTCTTTTACTACATGTTTGATTGGGCTATACATATATGCACAATAAACCATAATGGACACACAAGTTCACATAAACCTCCTATCATTGTTGGGGCTGATAATGATTTAACAGTAGGGTTCTTTAATGTCAGCTGATTGTCTCCCATGGACACCCTCCTATTCCATGTTAGGCTGTTGCCTGACAATCCTTGCTGTCTGCTACAGGAGTCACCCTGCAACTTACATCTGGACCACGTAATTACAAACACACCATACTGACAACTGCACATCAGTGTCATGGATAAGATGGCACCTTTCTGGAATGATTCTGGGGTTGACACCTTTTGTGCAGGAAAGTGGTCACGACTGACAAATCCATGTGAGGTTTAGTGGCAGATTAGACACAATATATCAGTCAGTTGGAGCTACATGCTGATTCTCACTCTCCAAGGTGGCACAGTGTGGATGAGCTCATTCACACTTGGGTGCTTGCCCACCTACATGATTGCAAACTGCCTATCAAGCTGGCCCAAGAAAGAGGTGATGGACTTACTGTCAAGGCACAGATAGGTGACTGCTTTCAAGGTGCCTCAAATGATTTAAGGCAGATACAATACCCCTTCAGTGGTTTGTCAGTGTAAATGCAAGATCAGATCGTTCCTTTCAGATTCTTCTTCTTGAAACTACCGGACTGCTGGGCTTTGGTGCAACCAAAGTTGTTTCATCTTTCTTCTGAGCAGGGGTGCAACTACCATGTTCTACAGGTGCCTCTGTGACAGACTGTTCAGACCATATACTACCCGCTGCTACTGCTTGTAAGATGCCTGGAGTTTCTTGTCTCAGGTGCAAAGTAGAATGTGGTGCTCACATCCATAACCACCTTTGATAATGGCTGTGATTGTTGAGCTGGCAGCTATTGGCCATGTGAGAGCAGGCAAAAATGTCAGTTTCTGGGAAGCGCTCTCACTGGTGTACAGCTAATAGGAGCTGACTGGTGTGCTACGGTCCCTGTGGTGCTATACTTCTATAGGACCTGCTAGATAAAGGTCATTCCTCATTCACACCTAAAGTTCACATAGCTGTTATGTGACTTATGACAAGTATGTGGGGACTACGGCTCAGTGAACATAATTTGATTGATGCCTTCCTTTGGAGCATGTGGTACTGCACCATGCTCTCCTAGAAGCTTGAGTAAGTTTCATCCATATACTTTATGTGTGGACCAAGTGGATTTCACCAAACACTGATTGCTGCAGCTGATTTCCTCAATTAAACATGTGAGCAAGTACCCAGCATCACACTATGGCCAGTAAAGAACTCCTGCCTGAGGTCTTGTTCTCAATGCATATATCAATTAGCTGCCTTTACAGACAAGCAACATGCTTCCCTGCTCTCTTTTGCCCAATTCTGGTTTTGATTGCTGACATTTGTCAGTCAGAGAAGATGTATTTTTTCAGGCAAGAACAAACTTCTCTGTTGAAAAGATGCTTTCACACTGGGTGGTGGAGGAAATTTCTGTACTCTACAGGCCCATGCTGTAGCTGAGACATGCTGATAAAGTCCGTATGGATGTTTTACTAGTGCAGTGGTTCCCAACCTTTTATCCTTGAAGCCCCCCTTGCCTGTGTCCAAGACAAGCCAGACCCCCCAACCCCAAGTCCTACTCGCATAGACGCACAAAAAGTGATTAATTACAAACTTTTATTCGCAAAAAATAAACAGCGGTTGTAGGTTTTTGCTCTTATACACACACACACAAACAAACGCACACACACACACATTACATAAGGAATAAAGATAGACTTTCAGAGATGTATCAGTGCCTAGGCCTATACATACAGCTCTGTCAAAGATCTCCTTCAGACAGTTAACTTAAACAGGGGAAGTCTGTTGATATTCACATGCACATCATGTCAACACCTGTTATTAATTACAATAATAACAAATATAATTTTGGTAACCTCACTGCAGACAAAATTGTGCGCACCCCCAGGTTTGGAACCACTGTACTAGTGGATGTGTCATGGATATATGCTCCAGACAGTGCATCTAGCGACTGCTTCATTTTCAAGATTTGCATTCTTTGGAAATTTGTTGGTATCCACAATCCACTGTGTTTCACACTGCCCTAGTGGTCAGAGGGAATAATAAAGACACAGAAACAAAGTAACTTCAATTCATTAATTATCTGGTATCTGCAAGCACATCCTGGAAGCCATCATTTTCACCTGAAAGTGAATGTAAAAATTGTGATATTTTAGGATGATTAAACGTCAGATGCTTTATGATGTCTGATTTCTCTCAGAAAAATGAAATGGTAGTATGATTTCATCTAAAAATGTCAGTCTTACACTCACTCTGTTATTCCTGATTAGCAACTTGAGGGTTGTGTTTTGAAACTGCAATTGAGCATCAAAATCTTTAAGTTAAGTTAAAATGATAAAGAGGAAAAAGGCCCTTCACTTTTCCTCAAATTTCTATCATTTTACTTCAAAGCAAAATATCAGTCTAAATAATTTTCAATCCCATGACTGCATTTTGAAGACAGCATGGTTAAAATTCAAGATGCCATCACTGAGCACCTACTTTTTGAACATTTCTGGAGTCATGCCTAGGATGGCAAGCATGTCTGAATGATACATAAAGTAAGAGAGGAGAGGATCAAACAGTGACCTCTCTACAGTGTACTAGCAAGGCCAAGCCTTCATATGGATCGCAGCCACCTGTGCAGATTTTTCTCTGAAATCGATAGTTATAGAAAATCCATACTTTGCAGAGTTAAATTACTAAGAGAAAACATACAGATTTTACACTCTAGTGCTGTAAGAAGCATTCAATGTCCAATAATTTTTCCATTATGCAAGGTAAACAATCCTATACTATAACTTTAAATACTTTCAAGACCTTTTTTAAAGGCCTTGTGTCATGAAACTCTGTATTTCTCTGTAAATTTTTGAAAGAAGAGTTTGTTGTAGTATGTAAACATTACTTTTGTTGCAAAGCATACCTTTTACCCCAGTGCAGCTGGAAATTAAGCTGCAAAAACAGTCCATCTTGAACTCACTGTTTTTGTCACAAAACCCAACAAATAAAACCACACCCACCTACTCAGCAGTTTTGCCTCAATGGTTCACAATGAAGTTATAAGATGTGTTGCAGCTTGGACTGATTTTAAAAAAATATTACAAATACAAGACAGTCAGAACATTTGCATATATCAATCTTAAAGGTACATTAATAGAAATAGCCTTTCATTTTAGGTCTGAAAGATGAAAAGAATTGGGCAAATTGTCATTATGTAAAAATGTAGACATAAAACCACAAGGTACATACAAACACACACATGTAAAAAATAGCATACAAACCCTAGTGACAACCCTAGTGCTCTCTCTCTTTCATGCACATATTTAGCATTATATGGCTTAAGGTACTCAAAAAGTGAAAACATTTCAAGCACTGCATTATAAATATGGTTAGTCCGTTTTTCAGAGTTCGACTGTTCTTGACCATAATGCAAAATACATCAGAATCCTTTGATGCCACCATCGCTACCTCCAAAAGCGAGAGGCCCTATGTTGTCAGAAAGAGCTGAAAAACTGACTGATAGCAGAAAAATCACACCAATAATTTATTCAGAGCAAGCTTTGGAGGGTTAGTGATATCTGCCATATTACAGAAGCAATAACAGACCCAGTTAATGTATTCACTCTCAGGCATTGCCTGGGGACAGTGTTTTCATGTCACCAGCCAAGAGCTGTTGGTGCCACTGTGATTCTGTGCATGAGCAGTTTGTCTAGAGCAGTGAGAGACAGAGACAGGCGAGCACTGCAATCCTTTGTAATGTGCATATTCCCAGGACCAATATCTATCAATATAGCACTCTGCAGCTTGATGAAGTGCTAAACCATGCAGCACTTGTTCGGACGCTGCATTCTCCCGCTGCTTTGTAACAGTCTCGACATATTTCCTTACTCCCCTGAGGCTTCACTCTTCTGGATGACTGAGTAGACGCTTGTCCACGAGGGGACCAGATCACTTAACTGACATCCCCCCAGGAGCCACGCGGGACCTGTTCCCACTGAGCATCCCCTCTAACCTTTTACCCAGCCTTTTCTTCAACAACACAATATCGAAGAGGAACCATCACAGTAGACCTGAGACTGACTGAAAATTGGTGATTGACAATTGTCACTCAAATCCAGTCCTGGAGGGTCAAGCCAACAATCATAAAAATACTTTTAAATGAATAACAGAACAGATCTACATCTTTGCCTTAGGCTAAGTAAAATATATGCATAAGTGACCAAAAATACCAATAGCAGAATTTAGACCACTAGGCTCTATAAACTCTGTAAGTTAGGTACATTTACACCTAATTCATGCTTTACAGTGCATGACAGAAAAAATCTTTTGTTTTGACATTCCAGTCATGAGTGAATAACACCGCAGAAAACACTGTATATACTTATGTACATGTGATTTCTCCGTTTTTTTATTTTTAATACATTTGCAAAAACTTCAAGTAGACTATTTTTACGTTGTCATTATGGGGTGTTGTGTGTAGAATTCTGAGGGAAAAAAATGAATTTAATCCATTTTGGAATAAGCCATAACAAACATAACAAAATGTGGAAAAAGTAATGCGCTGTGAATACTTTCTGGATGCACCGTATATGCTATAAATGAAAATAAAATCCTTTTTTTTTTTACACAGTCTCCACCTGAACACTGTGTCCTGTTCCACTGTTCCACTGGGCAATATTTGGAAGGCAGGAGTTTGCTCTTTCTGTCACTGTCTGTCTGCCCCACCACCACCACCTCCCTCAGTTAATCTTTCCAGCCAGAGATGGGAGTAGACTCGAGCCTGCCATCTCTTCATATCCCACCACACAGAGCTCGGCAGCCTGCACACAGACCACATCCACATCATTTCAACCATAACTCTGCTTCTTCGATTTCAGATTTTACTGCCCAGCACAGTGCAATTGAAAATACAGTAAGAAAATGAAAAATCACATACAATGCTTATTTGATGTCAAAACTGGTGTCAGCAGCAGCTAGTCCCACATCTCATATTAGCCATTCTAACCATTCATGTGTTAAATGCACATTTTCATCCGTATCATCAAAGTTTAACGTCCCAGGCCTCTTGCAATCCCTGCGTTGACCCCATCTGCAGGACCATTAATGTACGCTTTAAAATGCCTTTCAAATTTTAATCATCCATGTCATCAATAGTTAACGCAGACTCTCCCCACTCTGCTCTGGAAGAGGGAGCCTCAAGAGGATCCTGTGGTGTACCTTTGTATTCAGCTCTTAAATATACAGAGAAAGGCGAAGGTTGTCAGAGCAGACGATTGCTGCCATCGAGGAATCGCCGCATTGTCTGTCATTTAACAAACTTCTTACATGACAGCACTGAGCTTGATTTCTCTCCTGGGGATATGGAAATAGCTCAGCAGACGGGCTAAGATCTAGCTAAGATGTGCTCATTTTCGGAAATTTGTATGTAAATGATCATACATTAAATGCCAGCATCTCATGATTGTGTGCTGACATCCCACTATTTACCAGAATAAAGGTACAAAACAATGAAATGCTACTGTAAAATACTTTTATGATACATTACATACAGCAAAATACTTTTTTTGTAATTTGGTAAGCTGGAACAGTCACAAGTGTTGCATCATGTAAATCCGCTGTTCATCACTAAATAGGCCTACAATTATTCTACATTTTTCAAACTGGGGTGCATTAAATCAGACCTAATTACGTTCACATTTTAGGAATGTCACAGGGAGCCCTGATCCGGACATGAATGAATGACGAGAGAGGGTCTTGAAGGCAGACATGAAGGTTAGGGTTT
>JBBPCY010000019.1:14180584-14195859 GCA_037974405.1 Brachyalestes nurse
CCCGCCACATGAACACCCTCCCCGACAAACACACAGTTTTGCCTTTGTTCTTCTTTTCAGTCTGATTGATGCATATTTCATGGAGAACTTTTTGTGTGCCTCTTTCTGAGCTTGAGAAACTGCTCAGAGCTGACAGGCTGCCTATTAGCTACTAGACCTTGCAGTCTCCGTAGTCCTTTTTTGCACTCAACTGGAGCACATCCCCACATTCTCCGCACAACTTGCTTTTATTACATTAATGAAAAGATGGTAATGCCTCAGTCTGAAATCTAAGCAGTCCATTTTTTTTTTAAATCTAAATAACACCTTCAATTAGAATCCTAATAATATTTCATCTCAGTTGACTAGTGGCAATCAGGAGACTTTGAGAGGTTAGCTTCGGTCGGTCTCACAACAGGGACACATTCCTTACCAGGGGTGTGCTGATGCTCTCCTGCTTTCTGATTCCTTAAGGCATACGTGTGAGAATGCAGGAGAGTTTGAATAGAAAAAGCTCCTCTGAGCATGCTCCCTATATTCCTTTCATGTAACTGCCAACACTCAAAGCCCCCGAAGGCGGGAGAGTGTAATGCACGGAATTAATGTGCACCATAATGGGCAGGCTTTTGCAGTCCAAATGCATGAGAACGCTGTTAATGCAAACAAAAGCACCTTGCATCATGCAGACTACATTACAGAAGCTGCTAGTGAGGGATGAAAGGTATTTATCCAATCTAGAATGCAAAAATACCACCTAGTCACAGAAACATGTATAGAATGATGTTATCCATTATACTGGTAATCAAGTAATCTATTGTAATGAATATATTATTTTGATAGAGTAATCTATTTTTAAGGACCTAACCACAAATATGGGCCTGACTGAACACGTAATGCAGAGCCTTTCAAAAATTCCACAATATTTGATAAACATACTTGAGCAATCAAGTTTGACCACAATAGCTCTACAGTAACCCTAGAAAAAAGACACACAGTGTCACTGATCCAAAGCACCACTGTTAGTAAGCACCAATAGCTTTTTTGCTCTTCAATTGTCTTCAAGTGTGAGTGAGTAGGAGAGTGACTACATGGAAAACAATATGTTAAAGTTACATGCAGATGAGGAATGGAAGCCAAAGCAGGTGTTTGGCATTTAAGAGGTTATAGGCATGCTATGTGATGGAAAAACCATATGCTACGTCAGATTACACTGCTATAGATAGAGAGCCAGTCCCAGTGAAAAGGAGCAGTCCATGTGTATAAAATGAGTCACACAGATGAGTCAGCTGTCACAATGCATCAGATGGAGAAAGGTTTTAGACGTCACCAAACAATAGAAGGCTATTTGTGCTATACTATTGAATATATCATCGAGTCATCCGAGCAACTCCTGCTGATTTCCTTTCTGGTTATGTGCGATCATTTAAGAATGGACATGTGCATGCTCATTACACAGCATCTGTAAGTAATTTCAGATAACACTTAATTTAACTTATGTAATTTTCTTACTTAAGTAAGTCATTTTATTTTTATAGCACATTTAAAACCAAAGTGCTTTCCAATTAATGAAAATGAAAGCATGTCCCACGACACAGTTCTCCACATACACTGGACTCATTTACACAAAAGACATAAAACACTCTTTGCTCATCCAGCACAAAACCTTTCAACAGTTTCTAAGAGCCAATCGATAAAAATGCATTTTGAGTTGGAATAAAAACAGTTACTGAGCCTGCATTTTGATGTCAGCTAGTAGGCTGTTCCAGATTCTTAGCACAGCAGAAGGAAAGGCACAATCTCCTTTAAGTTAAGATCACGCAACACTGCAAAGAAACCGAGAAGCTCACCTTAATGATTTTGAAGGAGTGTACAGACAGAGCATGTCCATAAAATATATAGATTTCAGCTGTGTGAAGCTTTAAAAACAAATAAAGCCACCTTATAGTGGATTCTGTAATGAACCATGAGCCAGTTTAGAGATTCCAGGAGTGAAGTAATGTGATCTCTTCTCTTTGTACCTGTTAGAACCACAAATAATCGGGTTGTAATGTTCTAATTGTAAACTGGCAAGAGAAAAAAGCAAATGAATCTGCATAATTAGTTGTTGTTTCAGAACCTGTTTGCTAAAGATTATGCACTGGCACTGTTTCCAGATGGATTTAGGAGGAAGATGATTCACCAGATAGCTTCATTACATGCTTATGCAGAAAGTGCTACAAAGCTAAAGTGGAAAACAGATTTCTTTGTTTCAAGATGGTCAGTGTTTACAAAAATAGCCGGCAGGGTTGTGAAAATTCTTTGCAATATTGGTTCGAATGCTATAAGTTTCAAAGCTTTTAAGGCAGATAGCAAAATGCACAGTGGCCAAGGTTACTACTTCCCATGTCTACTTTGAAGGTTTTCAAATGGCTGTTTACAAAGTAAAAATGAATTACAAAGCAAAGGAGTGCACAAACAGGTGTGAACTATAATCATAGAGTCATTATGTTGCATTAGAAGAACAAGTGCCGCACCTTCTAATGCAAGAAAAAAATGACACACAAACAACATTATCATCATGGACATCATTATGAAATGAAATATTCTTTTTTTTTAAGGGGAAATATATGCTGAACACTGAACATACACATAATTGTCCTTAAACACACTTAACATTGCAGTCTGTAACATATTCATGCATGAAGTTTGTAACTAAAAACATAAGTTCAGTCAGTGACTTGACTGCATATCCTTCCCACTTCAAACTGCTGAACACAGCTTTATTAGGATCCGAGGCTCCCTGCTTATCATCTGAACTACAAACTAATCAGTGAGCTGATTTTCATTTATTATTTTTTTAATTGTGTAATCACCTTTAATTATGACAGCCTTATTGGTGCGGAAGCTATTTTAGCATTTAGTTTTTAACAACATTACTCTTCACAGACAATGTTTCCCTCAATTAAATAAACTTATTCAGTTAGTACTAGTTAACTACTACTTAAACAAAGACAATTTTGTGTAAAAAATAACCTGAGTAGAGGAGGATTCCAAAAATACATTTACTACATGTATAGTTCTGAACACACAGCAACAGCTAGACAAACAGAGTCATAATTAAAACACAAAAAATGAATACTAAATGCCAAATTGCTTTAATTCCAAAACTTTTAGTAACCATGACTCATATCCAACTTCTGCTCAATCAGAAAAAAACTGCACCTCTAAGTACGAAGTCCCTGAATCATCCCATTTTAACTTGTGAAATGCTTTATGGACTAGGCTGTTCTACCTGATTACTGAGATGGTTTTATTGTCAATGAAGGTCTAGGGTTAATGGGCACAGAGCAGCATAAAGAGGAACTGCCCCCCCAACCTGAAAAAATATCAGCATTACTGTGAAAAGTATGAAATATCAACCTGACCCAAGGTCCACGGTATGCTAAAACATAAGTGCACTTACTCTATTAAAACAAACGCCATTAGTACATAAGTTTAATTAATTGCTCCCATTGGAGTCATTCTCTCCAGGAATCATGATCAATATGAACATTAGTGTGATTACGGCCTATTTTAAGAGGGCAAGTACAAATGTATCACATCTCATTTACGAACCTCTTTCAACCTCAAGAGCCGGAGAGCTGTTCTGGTGTAGCTAATCATGCAACTAATACTGCTAGACCACATCATTTTCAATAGAGCTTAGCTTATCCCAGTGAGACCGAGCAGAGATTACTTAGATCGGGAATGAACTTTGGTCTCGCAGCTGAGATGGTGATACAGTGAACATTTCTAGGGATATTTCAAGGCTTAGTCATTTATTTTCCTTTTAAAAACATTTTTTTTGGTTTATGCAATTGTATGCCACTGTGTCTGCAAAAATATTATTTGCTAGGGCTGACAGATGGCCCACATCACTCCTACCTTCCTCTCCCTCATGACTGCACAGTGAATCCTCCTCTTCCTCTCGCCATCTCAGCTCACATTCATCAAAACCATCCTGCCAAAAACCGGGCCTCTTTAAACTGCTTCCTCATGCAGAGAAAATTCAATTCACCTACGTTAAGAGCCCTCTGGAAGAGGTAATTTTGCCTTTCACAGAGAGGAAGACAGACACAATTAGTGCTTTCACAAGCATCACGCCAGCCGTGCTACAGCAGAACTCCTACGCAACCAGGCAACACCTTGCCCTTGTTAAATCACACCCTTGAATAGAGTGAAGGAAAAATGCTTAAGCAGAGTGCAAGTTTAGACTTCGCAAAGTAATAATAACCAGCATCTGTGATATGTATAGGTTAATCACAGCCTAACAGCTCCTGAGGCTGAGCCTTCTTAGCAAAGAAGCGGAAAATCAGCAAAAAAAAAAAAGGCAAAGGCAGCGTTGAGGGCCGTGTTGATACATGGGAGAGAAAAGAGGCTTCTGTTGGCTCACCTTGTGCACCTGCTCCAGTTATTGATCGCTGCCTTAATCCTCTGGGGCAATCATCCTGACATTCCTATGTCAGAGCACTTCTATAGTAGATTAAAATAAGACAGCTAATTACCATTTTCCCCAGCACAAATGGGTTTGTGTGTTGAGATGCGAGCCGTCTACGTGTGTAATTGTCTGTCGAATAATGCAGCTCCACGCTTTCCATGTCAGACGCCGCTCACTTGCTCAAGAAAAGACACTTGTAAGGAGATAAGCGGGAGGCCCCATCAAAGCCATTCATGAGACACCAAGACTGAGAGCCAGTACAGGTCCTACTTATTGTAATAGGATAGCCAGTTTTTAAAACCTGTTTGAAGTGTCTTACTGAAAAACTACATTCTTGGAATTTACCAATTTGGTTCTCTTGCACACAGCTGAGTAATGTCCTTCTAACAGCAGGAAACCAGAACATAATAAATCACATCATATCATGCCTTTCTGAGTATATCATGGATATTGACTGTACGTATGAAAACACATAACTACTTTATGCATGACAAATGTCAGACTTTCACCAATATAGGAAATATAATAATATTTACTGTAGGATTGATAAACTATATCACAATATAATGCTTTTCTTAGCATACCATGATATCCTTAGTACTTAATGAACACTATCCGAATGTAAGGTTCATTACAAACAGAGCAGACTCAGTCCGGTTTAACTGGATTTAATGCAGTGTCTACCTATAATTTTTCATAGTATTTTTAAATATGGCTCTACTGGCACTTTTTTGTCCAGTCCAACTTACAGATGTCACAGAAATGGCATACCGTGACATGCTGTGTATCACAAAAAATGATATATGTGTTGTTTTTATATCCCCCCTCCGACTGTAAACAATATCTATCAGCATTTTGTTGCTGCCGGAATAAAACTCTTTCTCTCCAAAATGGTAACTTTACATGAGATTAAAAAATATTAACAACTTCTAAAAGAAATGAATGGAAAAATATTTTTGTAGCATTTCTACTGGAGTAGAAAGGACAAAAACACAGATAAAAGGTTTTGTCTCAACAGGGGCAACGTACTAACTGCATACACTGCATAGTAACAAACAGATGATTAGATCCCTTCTTAAAGTGTAATGATTTTTGCATGCCTCTAAGAATAATATTAATCAATAGTATCATGTTTCATCTTCCTCTTCCACCACCCCCCACCTATCATCAGGCCAAATGCTTGGTTAACTCACAGACTCTCCCTAAATCTGCGTTTCATTTGGAAATGTTTCACAGTATAGAAGAAAAACGCATTATGACTTCCAATTCCAGGGACATTATATAGATTATTTTTTACATTTTATCCATTCCAACCTGTTCTGCTTCGGAAATACAAATATGATCATACCGTGTGTATAGTCAAAATCAAATATTATCATGTTTGTCAAATCACCCTTCTTTAATGTCCAACTCATTATATTTTTTGGACTTTAAGAGTGACATAAAATATTCCAAAAGCTCACTGGAATTTTTTTCACGTTTGCTAATTTGACATCCAAATTCCGGCCGTCTGGAACAGGGCAAGGACAAAATCAAGGGTAAAGCACATCCCTTTTCCCTTATAATGAAAGCTGCCCTCAGTGGATCTGATGGTCTTTAGTGCACCCTGGACAGAAGAGAACTGAGCGAGGCTCTATAAAAAAACTGAAATATGGGTGAGAATTTATCCCTCCTCCAGCTCTTTTCCAGTCTCAGCACATGTAATATTACCTTTCACAAAAGGGGGTTTCCTGCATCTCAAATACTGCTCTCATTAGACGTGTTCTCTTTGAGCTGCAGCTCCACACTGAAGAGTCCGATAGTTTCTGCATGAAACATGTATGCCAGGTCCAAAAGCAATACTGATGCCTGACATAGTAATGCCTTGACCGCTGCTCAAATGTTCGTAAGATACCAATAAAAGATTAAGCTGAAGCCGCATCTTACACATGTTCTTGTTTTCAGGACTTGAGTGAAGTGACATTTACAAAGTCACAATAGCTGTGTGCAAAAAATGTGCAAAAAAGGCCCCTCTTGACCTGATGTGATGAAACGTCTTGGACTTCTGGAGCTGTCAAGACAAGAGATGACGAAAGACTCCAAAATGCCATTTCTATTTTCATTCCACAGAGCTGTTCTGACTAAAATATATTAGAAAAAAAATCTTTTTGGACATCATTAAATGTCAACACCACTTCAAACAGTGTGCAGAACATTACTGCGTTCAACTGTGTGCCTTTAGGCCAGTTGGCCCTGACCACCTAATTAGTGGGGGGGTGCTTTGGTGAAAATTCAGCCCCATTTCACTAATGATTCAAATCACTCTGTCCTTCTGTTAATGTTAGTCCATGCTGTGATACTGTACCTTCGATCAAGAGCACAGGAGAAGAGGTGAAAGGACGTTTAGGTCTGCTGAACCAGCTGCTAAGTTAGCAGCTTTAAAGCATCACTACATTTGAACCAACAACACTGAGCTGTTGGTGCTCAAACCACTGAGTGATGGATGCTTCGAACAGTGCACAGGAAGCAGGTTTAGGTACAGAGAACTGGTACTAAATTGATACCAGTTCCTGACTGGTCAATACAAAAATATCAATAAGCTCCTGGAGAAATGGCACTACTGTCAGTATTTATTCAGCATTCATGCATTTTAACATAGCTGGCATTTTCAAATAGTTGATGCTAGACTGTATCTGTGGGTGTGACGGGGGCACTCTGAACATCACCACCAGACAATTGTAGCAATTGCTGCTCTCTTATTATATAATGCAGGAAACTCAGGAAACAATGTAATGTTACCACACCAAAATGTAGTGATTTAACTGTTGAATCTTTTCACATCTTCTTAAATGATATCTTTATTTTTTTGCATCACATAATGAGAGTAGTATCAATATAAGAATCTATGAATATTGGTACTGATAAGCAGTATCAGTATTGGTATCCGTATCAGTAACATCCTGACGATACACATCCCTATCTGCAAGACAGAATCTCCACTATGCAAGACGATCCTCACTTTTTCTGTATAGGCTAGATGATGGATGCTTCAAATACTGCACAGGAACACTGTCTGCATAATGTAACTGCTGAATCTTTTCACATCTTATATGATGTCTTTAGTTTTTGCACCAAATTATAGAGAGTAGTATCAATATGAAAATCAGTAAGTATCAGTATTGATAAGCAGTACCAGTATCGGTATCAGTATCGTATCAGTAACATCCTAATGATACACATTCCTATCTGCAAGACAGAAACTCCACATTATTTTTGGATGCAAGCAAATACTGCCAGGAGCTTTGCAATTTACTGCAGCAGCAACACACACATTTTCTGAAAATGATCAGCATTTTCAAAGCACACACAAACCACCGCGGTCCGCTCATGGTCCTTTACAAACACTGCCTATAAAAATGAATACACAGACAATATACAAACAGTGATCAACCCTAACGTGGACCCGTTTCCAGCAGCACCAGTAGGAAACAGCCTCATGATTGAGTTAGTGCTGCAGTGAGTGTCCACAGGGGGAAGCACGGCTGGTCCTCAGGGAAGCACCACAAAGTCACGAAGTTAATGCCTATGAAAACTTTAAGCAGTTTGATCCTGGATGCTGGTATTAATTCGAAGCACTGGAAAAGTACCTCATAAAGCACAGCTTCCTGAGCTGGAAAACAGGAAGGTGTGCAAAGTTTAATACGCGGTTTAACGATCACACGAGCTGTCTTTTCATGATCTGCCAAACTTCTTCAGGCTAATCCCAAACTTCACCTCCCTGCAGTACACTGCAGACTAACAGACAGGATTACAGTCAGTGCAACAAAAGAACACACAGTGTCCACGTTTGCAGGCACAGTAACATGGTTCACTCGGACAGAGCTCAGTTCTGCACCGTTAAAGAAATAAGGACTCGAGACTGGAGGCTGCAGGAGAGACAGCTGGAGATGTGAGGCTGCTTATTAACTGAACTATAACCAGGCTTCGTGTAGCTCTGGGCGAGAGATGAGGCACGGGTCTGTCAGGGTTAGTGTGGAGTTGAGTCACGGAGAATTTGCCCAAGAATAGAGCACTCGGGGGGCTGAAAAGGGGTAAAAACACGAAGAAAACAGAGGGAGGATAAAACTGAAAGAGGAGACGCGGTGAGAACTTGTCTCTTTTCCTCCGCTGGAAGATCTGGAGGTGGATCTCGGGTGGGTGCGAGTCTGACGACGAACCTTTTGGACGCTCTGGTCATTTTATGTGTTAAAAAAACAACAACGATAATAATAATAAACCAAAATGACCATCTTACCGTCAGAAGCAGACGGCCAGGTTTCCAAAGGAACCGAGATTGGCATCTTCTTCAACTCCTGGTCTGGGCTGTGAGAGGCAGACTGTGAGGCAGCGATGACTGTTTCAGCAGCAAACGCACGGTCAGTTCAGGGGGAAAAGAGAGAGAGAAACAGAGAAAACCCTCGCAGCGGAGTGTTAAACAGGGTTTCAGGGATGCTGTGTTGTTCTCCAGCGACTGTTTACCTCGAGCAGGTCGAGTCTCAGCCCTGCAGCCGACACGGAGAAGTGTTTGGTTTGGCTAGCATGGTGTGATGTTGGAATGGTGGGTGGATCTCCGCTGCTCGTCCTCCTCTCAGACCTCGGAGTGCTGACTGAGGGAGAAAACCGAGGAGCCCCCCGATCCAGGCAAGGTAAAGCAGCTCCGGCGTCGGGGGTGGGTGGGGAGGGGGCTGCTAATGAGCAAGGCTGATGCACATATTAAACCTGAACAGAGACCACCAGCAGAATAAACCCAAACACAGACCATCAGTAGAATAAACTCAAACACAGACCACCAGCAAAATAAACCCAAACAGACCACCAGCAGAATAAACCCAAACACAGACTACCAGCAGAATAAACCCAAATACAGACCACCAGCAGAATAAATCCAAATACAGATCATATGTACAATAAACCCAAACACAGATCATCTACAGAATAAACCCAAATACAGACCATCAGTACAATAAACCCAAATACAGCCTATCAGTAGAATAAAACCAAATGCAGACAATCAGTACAATAAACCCAAATACAGACCATCAGTAAAATAAACCCAATACAGATCTTCTGTAGAATAAAACTAGATGCAGACCATCAGTACGATACAGACCATCAGTAGAATAAACCCCAATACAGACCATCAGCAGCATGCCTGAGCATAATAATCACATCAAGGAGCTGCACTGCTGGAAAGAAGACTCCTTATTTTATCCAACTCAAATAAAGTGGAGGAACATGAAACACTAGCTTACACTATACAAAACTAGCCTTGCGTCTTATTGCCAGAGCTTCATGTTCATGCCTATCCATTATTTTTTAACAACCCTTCCTTGCAACCCATAATATTCATGTGAAATATCTCTCCTGTCTCCTAATGCATGTTCAGTTAAATCCAGAACCACGCATTTATCTTTTATTCCTCAACTACCTATCCATAGTACAATGGTGCAGTCCCTCAGTCAGTTTATAGTTTCACTGGACAGTATTTGCACTACACTGAATTATTTGTTATTCATTACTACTTACTTTACTTATTCATTGTTTACATTTTTATTCTTATTTTATATAATTATCTTGCACAATCTAGGAGCTGGCCAGATCACCATTTCACTATATGTTGTCCTGGATAATTATGTATGCGACAAATAAAGGTCTTGAATCTTGAATTAGCTCAGCACTAAACTCAGGAGAATAAACTGGAGTTGGGTTGATCTCTGAAGGTTCAACAAACCTACCTGTGTTCTGAAAGATGTGCCTGTTTGTTCTGTTCCCAAAAGAGGCAGAAAAGAAAAGGCATCCTGGCCTGCATATCAGTCTCCTGGCTAGGTATCCAGCATTAATGGTACAACGGTTTAACGGATTCACCTGCAAAGCTGCCTGATCACCAAGGAGGGACAAGGATCAAGTCAATTGTTTCTGATCACTAGAATGATAAAGGCTGTACAATATTTTGCCACTCATTAAAAAAGGACCTTAGATCTTCTCTGAATGTTGCCACATCAGATTTCAAAGGCATATACTGCAGCACCGTGGTGACATCAGGCACAATGATGAAGAGCCCCACATCAAAGCCAAGAGCAACTGTTGAGTGAGATGGCTCCTCACTGTTTGGTCACACCAAGAACACAGGGAACATTACACTGCATCGTTAATTATATTTGTGTAGGACACGTCATCCTGCCACATCATACATCTACCGAGCTGCTGATGAGCTCAACAGACCGTCCAAAAATAGCCAACCATCCCCTCGGCCCAGACAGAGAGCATCAGTCAGCTCAGTTCAAGGGCCCCGCATGCGTCCTGTGCAGCTACCTTTTATTTTTTTAATAGAAAACATGACTGGGCCATTTTAGTTTGAGCAAGCTGATCTATCTGTCCATTTTAAACCCACACTATCTGTCTCCCTCTTCTATTTTTATACTATAAAAAGTCCTTTTATTTCCCAAGGAAAAGTTTATCTTCAAAAACTTCCCTCCAGCTAGTTTGAGCTCCACTTTCCTTTCAAAGTGGAAGCCCTTCAAGATGTTTTTTAGTTTGTTTGTGTACTTGATACTATCTTTGCTTGTTTGATATTTGTCCTGAGAGCTCGAGGAAAAAACTTTCCCTCACTCAAACACATTTTGTAGCGACTTATGTGGGGTGGAAATGGCTGTGTACTCACTTGTGAGAACATGTTCAAAGGGTGTTTGTCCCATGGGTGTCCCTTTCTGTGTTTTGCAGTGATTACATTGAGGACCACCAAGGGGTTCCAAATGGAGAGCTGAATGCAAAATGAGCTCAGCAAAGTTAATCAATGGGATGCTTTTGCTGTTTCCTGCAAAAACGGCAGTTTGTTGTGATTTCATAAAGCATTCTGTATTCTCTTCTTGCAATTTTTTAGATGCAAACTGAACAAGACATTTGACTGGTAGAAGACATGGGTGAATACTAAGCCTTGGCCACCTGGTGGTTATGTGGCTGTTTTTTTGGGGGGAATTTATAAAACGTTTTACACGCAATACATTTGATTCTTAGTCAAAAATTGACAACATAATTTTTAAATTACAACAGCATACTGGAGTTCAAGAATGCCGACTTTTATTTGAGGGTATTCGTAACAAAACCCAATGAACAGAGTAGGAATTACAACTATCACCTCGCCCACCACACTGGAAGAAGTTGCAAAAATAACTGGACAAAATAACAATTATTAATTTAATTTATAATAATGATTGTAAACTATTTATATAATTATAATGAAACATTTTTTAATACTTGACTCCAGATTATTTACTGCCAATGACTGTCTCGAGTCTGGAATGCACTGATGCTGGATTTCTTCCCTGGTGATGCTCTGCCCAGCCTTTACTGCATGTGTCTTCAGGTCCTGCTCGTTCTAGGGACATTTAACCTTCAGGTTTGCCTTCAGTAAGTGAAATGCATGCTTGATTGGATTGAGGTCAAGTGGCTCACTTCTTTGCCATAAAGTGTCTTGGGCTGTTTTCACAATGTGCTTCGGGTCATTGTCTCTCTTCACTGAGAGCAGGCAGACAATGCTGAGCAAATAGTACAGACATATATATATAAAAAAAAATTCCAGCTTTTTCCAGCAGCCCAGAAATGTTTTCCAGCAGTCTCTTCATTCTAAAATAACTATCTTTGTTGACATCCAAACATTTGTGCACCTGATTGTGTTTAAGAAAATTAAACAGGCTAGTACTGTTTTAGGCATGTATGTAGGACACTGCTCGCAGCTTCTCAGGTCATTATGTGGGCATGTGTGGTTTGTACGCAAACCTCTCAAAGGAAAAAGTATTATATTCAGAGTGACGTTTTTGCCTATGAAAATGATTTCAGAGAAACAAATCTATGTTGGTACAGCAAAACATTCCACAACAGTGTTTTGCAAATGAATAAAAGATAATAATTAGTGTGATTTAACATAAAGTAAATTTGCAATTTGTATTTGTGGACGAGAACATTTAGAGGTTTTCAGAGATTAGAACCTTTTTTAAATGACCTTACAAACTGGTTGGTTAGTTCTTCTGCACAAGCCTCCATCAGTCTGAGAACAGGAGAATAGGCATAAGAATCATTTGAATAGGCCTGACTATTGTTATTGTACAGTAATCGTGCAGCAGTGGCATTATACACTGATTATACATTATACAAAAAAGGTACACTCTTCTTGGTTAGAGGCTGCCGGTAGTTGACAAGGAGGGTCTTCTGCTTTGCATTGTCTAGTTTTCACCTCCCAGGAAGTTTAAAAAGGTGCCTGTATCTAGTAACTAGTTCTAAAGTTCCAGGCCATCAAACACTAGTATTTTTACTCACCTCTATAACATCACTGTGCAAAAAAAGTATCTCCAAAATGGTAATGGTATAGAAGAAGGTAAAAACATTATTCACTGGTGTGGGTTAATGTAAAAATATTTAGCATTTGTGGCTTATTGATTCATTCTTCACACAATGTAAAGGGTAGCTGCTTTGTTCAAATGATGTAGACGAATAATAAAAAAACATGGAGATATATGGCATGCAGTTCATACCGATGGCTTACAGATTCATAATGTGTACAATTAGAGTACAAATAACTTTATATATGAAAATGGGTAGAGCAACTGAAACCCAGTAATTATTTCACTTTGTTTAGTGAAATAATGACTTAATTCAATTTAAAAGCTTTTTCCAGCCATTGAACAGACATGACCATGGTAACTGCATTAGAATTGGTATATCCAAGCAGTAGGATCATTGTGCTTAAAAACAGAACACAGTACGCTCCTGACCAATGCAGCTGTCCAAGCACTGACCTTATCATCGAGAGACTGCGAGTTTGATCCCTGGTGATGCCACAGCCATCAGTGACTGGGAGTCTAACAGAACTTGGCTTCACTGTGTCTATAAGTTTTGATATACATTGATGTAAAAAAGCTTTATTCTTAATGATTTTGGCGCACCGGCTTTGCCTTTATTATACCAGACAAGTCTGTAATAATCTGAGCTTGATGTTGCTTGACGGCAGGAATAGCAAAGGCTTCTGCAAGATAAAAGCATAATAAAGACATTTTGGCAAACCCTGCGTGAGCCACGGAGGGGAAAGGTTACAGCAGAGTTTACTTTGAAAAGCTGTAGCACTGGCTGAGGCCTTGCTCAGGTTACATGCTCATATCTTTATTTTTGCAAATTCTGTGGTGGATAATAGGAAAAATAGTGCTGCTGTAGGCTACAGAATGAGGGAATGCAAGCTCCACAGTGTTTAAAACAATAAGTGGAGAGAATGCTGTTTTAACTCAGCGCGAAACAGCATACCCATTGAGGCCTTAGAATTAAAAATCTATTTGAGCATACCATATTATGAGGGTGCTAAAATATCCTCTAATTATTCCATGGACCCAGAATTACGCTAATGCTGATGAGGAAAGGAGTTCTTTGGTAATTAAAAGCACAGCGCTAACAGGCCCCTCTGCCTCATTACCGTCCCTCACGCACGCGCACCTGGCCCAGCACAGGGAGCAAGTGTCGGCCGTGGGTCAGGGGTTACACTCAGAATCACGGGGGCAAGGATAATAGCACCTATTTAGGTATGGCTTTTAAATTACAGGACTAGTTAAAAGCAAAGGAAAAATCCCTGCTGCATATACAAGGAGAACCCCTGAACTCTCTGAAATACTATACAAAAGCTGGAAAAGAAGTGGCCAAAGTGCCATTTTTGTTGATCAGCAATCAATGGGTAAAAGTGAATACATTTTAAAAGAAATTGATGCATGATTCATACATGAATACATGTGTCATGCACTGTTCAGACATGTTACCCACTGACATCTACGTTTAGAATCAGAATCATTTTAATGATTTCAACTTTATTGATTTTTAACTTTATAGAGGAAATTGCTTCAAGTTGTCTACATGTACAATTGAGCAGTTCCGCATAAAGACTGTATCTAAAGATTTTCATTTGAGTGTTTACCTCCAGAACTATGTGGTATTCCATCCAACATCCAGAAAAGTCTGTAATGCAACTCAGGACCTCTCCATTCACAGGACTGTAAACTGTTACTAAATTTAACCAGGCACACAGGTTGAAAAGTCCTTTCAGCTCAATACCCATAACCTTGGGTCAGAAGAAAGGGACCAGAAAAAAACGGATTCCACAGGGAAACTGATGAAGGGAGAACTTGAAACCAAGGAGTCGTGGCAGTGGCCTTCAGCATGCAATGTGTGATTGTGACGTTGCAACAGTTGAATCATAGTAAAGACGCTACGTTCAAAGAGCTTTACCAAAGTTATTATAAGGCCAAAAAATCATCTTAGACTTGCTGCCCAGGTAGCAGAGTTGTGCTAGTGCATCTGTGACTAGCTGGCCAAACACCAGAAATAACTGCCTGTGGATTCTCGAGTGGATGGTGTGTTGGCATGCCACAAAGCTACAACAAGTTGTTCACCTGCTAATGCCAGACAAGGGAGATGAGTCATTCACACACACACACACACACAAACACACACACACACACACACACACACACACACAAAACAGAGAGAGAGAGAAAATTAGACTCAGTACTTACAGTACTTAAGAAAAAGAAGTGTTACAGATTCTTATTTATTCTTTTTCATTTCTAAGTGTGCATTACTGATGTTCTAATGAAGTTTACAAGGGCATCCTGGTGCTTGAACATCGCTGTCCTAACTGAAACCTCCATACACATATCTTCTCAGGTATCTGCTGAGGTGGGTTACCAGTGTTGGTCAAGCGACTTGTAAAATGTAGTGAGCTAAGCTATCAGTTACTCAACAATAAATTAAGCTTCACTACACAAAAGCTACCACCCATAGAAATATA